>JABBWF010000357.1:0-31727 GCA_016647645.1 Suillus variegatus
TATTCAGCTGTCCAGGTGAGTTATTCCCTTGAAGGCGATATACTGATTCATTCATTTTCTATAGGCACGCTCTGCAATTACCTCTCGTGACAAGTGGTCCACGGACGATGGAAATTTCTCATATCGAAAATTCTATTACAGAATTATCGACGTCATTCGCAATCCACCGGACAAAGCATGGGCTATGGCGACTCTGCAACATTATAACCTGTATGTCAAAATTTTATAGTAGTACATGCACTGATTGTTTTACTTTTTAAGGAAACTATTCAAAGACAAGGCTGGACGTGCTGCTGCCCTCTCAACCTCTGCAACCTCTGATGTCGGAGAGCCAGACGAGAACGAGGACGACATTGCGCTGATGCACAAACAGTTTGCCCTTCGATCTGCGAATCCCTCGAGTGTAGCAAAACCTGTCTCAACTCCTCCTGTTCCAGCAAGTTCTGAGATGCTTCCCCCATGGCTTCGCTCGACCAAGGTCACAAGCCCGCCTGTTTCGCCTTCTCCAGAGCCACCCTCACCTGCTCCACCCACTCCCAAGCCACATCCCATTCCTAAGCCACGTCCCATTGCAAAGGCGCGACTGGAAGCTCCAAAGTCACCTGCACCAAGTCCACGCACCCCCAAGGAACGTCCTGCTGTGGAGGCACAAGCTCCGAGCTCACCTTCACCTGCTCCAAGTCCACCCACTCCCAAGGCATGTCCTGTTCCCAAGGCACGTCCTGTTCGTAAAGCCCCATCCGAGGAATCCACACCACTTCCCCGCAAAAAGGGAAAGGTGGCCCCACCAGAAAGCCCACTTACAGAATCCGAACCGTTGGATGAGGAGGTTGAGACTCCAGTTCGAAGATTGCCTCGGCAAGCTCGACCAAAGGCCGGCTGCAAGACTGCCACATCCGCTAGCGCACCAAAGAAAAAGAAGGGAAGAAAATGACCTGTAATGATTTTCCATTGTCTTGTCATTGACACTGATTTTCTCACCTAGTGTGTGTCTCATACTACCGCATCTGCCTCACTCCACGCCGCTGTTCGTCGTTGCATGTTTTGCTCTTTTCGCATGTCATCCTACCTCTAGAGTCCTTCTGTCATGGGACGCTTTGGCGCATGGGCGCACTTAGATGTACTTTTAGAACCTGCTCTGTCCTTGTAATACATTACTGCAATGAAATGGTCTTATCAGATTTTCTCGAGTGATCAGAACTTATCAGAACTTTCAACATATCAATGCTTCTAAGGTCACAAACTATGCTAAGGTGCGAGTTACCTACTCAACTTCCGTCATCTGGCCTGAAAAAGCTTTTATCAACCAGACCTTATATGTTTCTTTACCCGCCTTCCGTACGCTGATGCACCTGGTCCACCTTTTCTGACCTTCCGCATCCTGGCCAGCCCTTAGCAGCCCAGATCCGATTTGGGGAATTTTGGTGATGCTATAGTGATACCAGCCATTTGCCAGCCATTTCCGTGAACTTATGTAAGTACTCAAAAGATAAAATAACATGACCGAATTCGGAATAAGCATCAGCAAGGCGTTGAAATCTAAATTAAGAATTTCCTCCTTTCTCGTTCCGCTCACATCACCAAAACTATCCAACATATATATAACCATATATACACATGTAACCACTGTAACATACTGTAACGACTGTGACTAGTATCTACAACAGCGCCTAGAATACATACCAATATACCGAATCGATTTTTATGATATGATCACAGCCATGTTCCAGAACGCATGATATACCCGCTGGCATGATCCAGAGGGCTCTAAGATTACATTATCTTATATTGAGGTATAACATTGAATCACACTGATATCCCATCATAACCGCCTATCATTGAGTTATTCGAATACATGCAGTACAGTAGAACATAATGTAATCTAATAGTGGCAACTGCGTACGGATTGTCTGGACACAAGCACTGAAGTTGGAAATCGTAAAAAAGTGATGTCATTGAAGACCACAAGTGAAATGATATATGTCCATGAGAGCATGAGAGCAGTAGAGTGGTATCGAGTCCGTGAGAGCAGGGTAATGCGAATGCGAATGGAGCTGATGAAAATGATCGTGATGCAGTGGTGTGATTCTAAATACAAGCAAGCGAATGTTATGAGTATTGAGCAGACTACGAGACTGATGCGACTTACCTATTTCCTCAACTTGTGCTTAGTCGGAGCCTTCTTGGGTTTCTTAGCAGTAGGTTGTTGTGCGCATTTGGCTAGCTGAATGACCTCTGGCTCTTCTTCTTCTTCTGTTAGAGGGTTGTCGTCATCAATGGCTGCAACGGGTGCAAAGGCCTGCTTGTGCTTCCGCGAGTCGACAGGTGGATCGGGGGTGGGCGGATGCATAGGTATGGCTTTCTCCTTCCGCAAGTCGACAGGCGGATCAGGAGTAGGTGAGCACATAGTAACGACCGTCTCAGTTATGATCCAGATACTGAGACGTGAGTCGCTCCATCGGTGGTCGAGATGAAAATCAACGGAAGCCAGACTTACAGAGAAATGATAGACATCATTAGCTTCTGTCAGTATTGTTTTATTGCTGTTCTGCATCGTGGCTTGTGTTGGTGCTAGCAATTTCGGAGTAGATGAGAGTCGCTCACATTGATATTGACGGAGGTCACAGCATTAATGACCTTCCCACTCTCGACCTGGGCGAATGCAAGCCTATACAATATATAAGCGACTTCCAAGACTATTGATATTGTCGATCATCGTACTGGGCCATGTAGGTCGCAGTAGCCCTGTATGGACCTGGAAAGAGGGCTCGTATGTAAGTTGGGAACTTGGCAGCAAGAGAATAGAAACACCCACCCGACTTCCCTAATTTGCTGACTCTGAAAAAATAGCAAGGTTTTGAATCATCCAAGACATGAGTAGGCGCACTTACTTCCAAACTATCGGGAAGACATCCTCGTAGAGGCCTTCCACATTGGGACTCCAGGCGAGCATGATCGTGACCTCCTTACCGAGGTCGTTGCTGCAAAACGTCGGGTGAGAAATTTGTGCAGAGCATGATCACAAACACTCACGACTGGAAGGTCAGATTCTTGATGAAGGGCCAGGGTGACATTGTTTCGGATTGTTAAAACACAAAGTGTAGTAGTAGTTGAGATTGAGTGTGGATTGAAGAGCTCGAGTTCTGTAGTTAGAGTCTCCGCAAGCAGGCTTTTATCTTGATGTTCTCGAGGTGGGCAGGTCTTACTGCTAGTCTTCGTTGGAGAGCACCCTTGTCAGTATAGTCGGGTGCCCAGTCACTAGTCAGCAACAAAGGCATGAAAAAATGCGAAAGGACGCGCATATAAGCATGCAGAGGTTGCAAAAAGCCCAAATGAGGGTGCCAAAGGGCATAGCACCAGAGTCAGAAGAACACAGCAATAGGAGGAGATAACTCTAGTCGCAGGCACACACGAACCACAGGTATGACATGGTACTCATCTACACTGCCGCAGGGTGCCGGTCTTTGAAGCGACGGAATTGAGTTTATCATGGTGGTAAATATCTAATCAACCAAGGTTGCCAGAGCGTTTGTGATGCAGCCGCATCACGTGATTTATAACTTGAGATTTTTTTCACAAGTCTCGTTGATGCAATGCTCCTGCAGACGCAACCTAGTGAATATCCAGCACTGTCCAGAGTTGATAATCAATTTGACCTCCATAGTCCCCTGGGACTCCAAGATCGACAGTCAAACATCCACCAAGTGATTCGGCTGTTCTACTCATATTCCATATATCATAATATATCAATTGCAAGGTACATATAATGTTATACCACATTATAACTACAATATAATGCCGCTGCCACCTTTACAATGTCCAAAGTTCATATGAAGCTCGTATACTTGAGGCCATAACACTCGATCATGGGAAAAATTCCAGATAAGGTAGTGTTACCTAGTGTTACCTGTTGTGACATTTGGGCAGTTTTGGTGATGCAGTGAGCCAGTGATCCAACTTGCGTCTGTCCACTATGAATGAACTTACTATTGACTCACATATCAGGCATCGCTCGCCATCCCTTCCTACTATTCCTCTCGACATACTTTTCGATATATTTCAGCATCTTCCTATCCAAAGTGTCCTGGCACTACGACAGGTTTGGCGGCCCCTGTTTTCATCTCACGGCGTGTTTGAATCTGATTTTTATTTTCTAGACTAGTAAAAGTTTTGATGCTATTACCCGTCTGCGCAGTCTCTGGGCTCTCCTTCTGCGGACTCTTGTCCAGGAGCAAAACATCCCTATACCCTCCTTCGACGGGAAATCTCCAGAGTCTCTGTCAGCCTTAGAGCTCGAGCGGTTTACATGTCGTGCACTTGCTCTTCGCATCAACTGGACTAATCCGAATCTGAAGAGAGAAATTCATTTTAGGGCGGCCGTGACTCGGAAAGATCTGGACGTTCTCTTTATAGAGTTTCTCCCTGGCAGAGGAAATCGTTGGTTAATTTCTGTCACGAATGAGGCATTCAGAAAATGTATCGTCCAGTGCTGGGACCTTACTGTTCTACAACCCATGTGCATAGCAAACCTGACATACACGAATGGGGGAGGCAACATCCGTGTTATTATTAATAACGATCCCTCTTCTCCAGCCATAATGGCGATCCAGTCCAAGCCAGCAGTGTGAGTGTAAATGGTAACACCCGCTTTAACATTCTTGCTGATTGTCTAGCATAGAACGGAAATAGTCACTATCGACTTTGAAGAGAAAGACCCTGAGTCAGCATTCGTTCCGCTGAGCGCTATTGATGGACGTAGAGAGATCTACCTACTCAGCGGGAGCACACTCGTCACCAAGGATCCAAAACACGGCGGAAAAGTGAGCATATGGGACATCAACGATCAACCTTATGAGAAAATCCACTTGGTGACAAGCGCCTCATTACAGCCTCAGGTTAGCTTGCCTTTCCCGTGTAATCCCGCACGTCGACGAGTTCTATGATTTAGGAGTACAGTTGCAGAGCAATGCATCTCTGTGACGATTACCTGATAATATTCCTCTTAGGGACTGTCGAGCTCTACTCGACCATTCCCCGACCCAACAACATTGCAACGTCGGGAGTGCCACTTTCTTACCCACTCGCACAGTACACTTTCCAATGGTCCATAGAGAGTGTCAATATGTCAGAACAAGTTAGCTGGCATGCTGCGCGCTTGCACCGCCCATCGCCAATCAACATTGTGATTCGAGGTAGAATCACCTATTTCCAGCCGGAGCACACATGGGATCATTTCGTGCTTGACCCAAATCCCTCCTATGTCCCAGGACGGGAGACTTCTCTATACAACCTTCCATACTTGATGCAGCCCACTCTAGTGCAGAAGATATGCTCTCCAGTGTGGCCACTTTCGGGAACGGCCACTACTCTTGGACGATATGGTACTATGCTCTTACTTGACAACCATGACCCAGACGGGATGGAGTATAGGGACTTCAAACATCAGCGACTTACAGGATGGATACTGACGACTACAGGAGGATCCCCGACTAGCCAGCATGGCTCACATCGTTCCATAGCATTTAGCGTACAAGCCGGCAACTGTTGGAACGGGGTAGTGATTGATGAGGAGTCTGGGAGAATTGTGGTCAGTGGTGTGGAAGGTACGATAACACTCTTCGAATATCTTTAACCTGGTTTCTTCTGTTTTATTATTGTCTTTACATGGTCATTCTTCTCCACACGCACATCAAACTCACATCTAGCATATTTCGCCATTTTCTCGTCTGTCACTTTATATCCCTTGTCCATGATATACGAAAGAAAATTCATTGTGGTGGTGTACAACTGCATGTTTCATTCCTGCTAGGTTTCCATTCCGAAAGGATCACAATTATTCCAAGTCACAGCCGATATATCGCGTTAGGACGCAATGAGGACCTAGAAACCAATATGTGCCGTGTCATAATCCCATACTTGAAAAGCACGTACCGCCGACGGCGTCAGTCCGAGTTCCCTCAGTGTTTTGCTAAACTGATCGCGAGAGAATGTTTTCCTATTGTAAAAATCATGAATCCTCGGTACGGGTACACCGTGCAACAAAATGCAGACTGACCTGGGGAAATGCTGGGCGAATGTGACTGTTTCTACATCGACGGAAAGCGTCTGGGCAGCTATAAATTCAGCGACCTCACGTAACGCTTGCAAGATGTGTCAGTTCACAAGACGTTCGTGTATGCAGGGAAGCGATGAGACATACTTGCATCACTCGGCAAGGTGGTCGTGTAAGGCGTTCCTCCACTTGCCATACGGATTTGGAGACGAGTGTCTTTGAAGTCCTTCCCGCTTGTGCCGCTGGACGAGGACGCTGTTACTGCTGGAGTCGTTGACGCACTGGCCGATGCGTCAATAATTGGTTGGCCGTCACGTAAAGCTTTCTCCCTTGCAGCTTTTTCTGCACGGGCTTTCTTATCAGCCTCAATCTGGGCCTTTACCGCGGCCTTGGCCTTGGCATCCTCAAGCTTCTCTACCGCACGCGGTTAGATCGGATTAATATGGACAGAATCCATGCACATGGCAATCACCTCTACGTTTCTGCTCAGCTTCTTTCACGAGTTCCTTGGCTTTCAGCTCATCTTTTGCTTTGCTGATGTCCTAGTTTAATTGAACTTCTGAAACACAAAAACCACCAAGTACGCGACTAAACTCACCTTGCCAGACTTGCGGCGAATAGCTTCATTCGCACGTGCTTCCTCGGCTTCTTGTTGAGACTTTACGCTGCGCTTTGCAGCTATTTTTTCTCTGAGTTCAGCCAACTTCTGCCGCTTCTCTTCCTCCGTAAGTGGCTTTATCTGAGGGACATCTGAGGTGAGAGATACGGCACGCGACACGGGGCACAAACCTCTTCCGTAGACTCCTCAAACTGATCATGGCCACTCTTCTCGGCATGGTAATTAGCCAACGCCGTGTTCTTAAATACCTTGCCGCATTCTGAGCATTTGATACTCTGATAAGTGAGTTTATTGAAGATAGAGGCTTCAGAGCCGCAATTAAAATAAACGTACCTTGGCATCTACTTCAGTGCTCGATGTGGCACCCGGGCCAGCTTTAGTTCCTATCAAGCGCCGCAGGGCATCTTCATCTTCGTCGTCAACATCGACATCGACGTCCATGGGCTGCCCTGCGCTGCCCGATGCACTCGTAGGAGCAGCAGCGTTCGGATCTGGAATAGGCTTCCCTTCGTTCTCCAGGATGTGATCCATTGCAGGCTGCAAACCGCGATTGTTAGTCGCTCTCAATGCCCCTACGTATAGCGCGTCCACGGTGGCGCCTCAATCAGCCAGAGAACGCGGACTGGTGAGACAAGAGAATACGAACAGTCAACACGGGCTGGGTCAAATCCCATGCTGAGTAGCGTTTCCTTATCGCCAGCCATTAGTAATGTTGAGGTATATACGAAGCTTTGAAGAGTTCGGGTCGAAAGGAGGTCACCCCGGTTACGCCGAAGCGCTCAGACGACTTGACTAGTATTTCTATATTTGGACTCGCATATTTGTTGGACTCGCAAAAGTTATTAGATCTCCCGACGAATGGATTCACTCATCTCTGCTAGCTAGATTTATTCAGCTTAGACTTGAAGGCTAATTAGGAATGACACACGGTAGATGATATGGAGCGTGAGTTACAAGTGTATGGTGAACTAAGCTGGATCCGATGAGCAAATTGATCATGTTCTGCTAGGTCAAGTCAGTGTCTCAAGTCAGACAACCAAAGATCAGAAACAAATTCTCGAATTATGTGTAATAGGTAAGGTATTTCTACATATACAAGCTAGCAAGTTTGACTATCAAGATTCTTCTATAGATCTAACTCCATATAACCACTAGTGCTACAAAATCGTAAACAAAAACGCACAGCAAGATACAACAAGATCAGCGTTAATGAGCGTTATTTATGTGAATAGACAGAAAGGTAATGAATAAACTGTGCACTCCACCTCCTACTTTTTCGATGACTTGAAGAAGCCTATCATGTTGAGCCTCGACGGCTTCTTGGCGAGAGTCTTCTTGCAGGGAAAACTCAGCGAGTTGCTGTTGTTGGGCTGCAAGAGGTCGAGGCGCGTAGGGAATTTGCCACGCTCGTCCTTGTACATGGACGGAGCAGAAGGGACAGCAGAAGCTATAGGCTCGAACGAAGACTCAAAAAAGTCCTTGCAGGTGCGTTCAACATCCATGGGAGAGTTCGACGGCTGCCTCAGTGCAGGGCTGGGAGGGGTGAGCGTCAGTGGTGCAGGGCGTCTGCGCGCCTTGCCCTTGGGCTTAGCGACACCATTTGCACATGCCGACATCGCAAAATCGGGACTCTTGGGAGATGCGAAGCCCCCTGAAAACGCGACGTTCAAAAGGTAGTCGGGTTTGTGAAGGTGCTTAGCGGCGCGCCGAGGACGGGATGGGAGCGCGAGGACAGACATTGCTGGCTTGCGAGTAGCGAGGGGGGTAAGAGCGCTTCCGAAGACAGCGAGATCATCCGTGTCAAGATGGTCAGTGGGCTGGACGATGTAGCGCGGATCCAAGTCAGAGTCTTGGGTTGAAACGCTACCGCGACGCTCCTCGTCAACGTGAGGGTTAGCAGAGGACGATTTGTCCCCGCCAAAAGTAACCCACCCTAGGTCACCCATACCGCCAGCGGCACCATCCTCGCCGCCGGCGAGGAGATGGGCATATTCCCATTCCTCGTCCTGATCCCACCAAACACCACCTTCGCCGTCACGGTAGACATCACTAACACCGGGAGCCCCAGCTCTGGCCTGAGCCTCCATGACACGTTTGATATTGGATTCCATGCTGCCGCCGTCAATAAACTGCATAAGCGCGAGCTCGTTGGCAAGAGGTGCAGGGCGCATGTTAGCGTACTTCGCCTTCTTGCGCTTGACCACAGCAGCAGACGACGCTGCTGCTGTTTTAGCCTTCATCTTTGTGGGAGACGAAGGCGCTGCGGACTTGGATCTGCCGCGGTACTTGAGTCCGGACAGGGAGCGTAAGCGTGTAAGCCCGCGAGATTTGCGTGTCGGTGATGTGGGCACAGGAGGTATTGGAATCTGATGCCCGGCCTCAGCAGTGTGAGGCTTGAACACGATGGGAGTCTTAGGGAACTGTAAAAAGGCAGAAGTATAGCCGACGGTGGTGAGGTCGGCTTTAAAATTCTGTAAAGAGGGGGTTGCGGCGTTGCGATGGACAGTGGAAGGGGTGTCTAAAACGTTTAAGAAGCAGCCTGCTGAACTACGGGCGGACGTAATGGATGCTCTGCGACCGCAGCCGATCGAGGGACGGCGACGCGGAGAACGCGGAGAAAGAGATCCAGGAGATCCAGGCTGGACGTGGGCTGCCCAAGCGGTGATTGTAGAAAAAGTATTCGAGCGAGGGCGGATGCGCGGGGCGGCCTGAGGAACAACTATCCTGGCGTACGAAGGTGGTGAAGGCAGGGGTTGTGTAGGACGCTTTTTAGGGGGTGGGGGATGAGCCAGGAAGGCGTATTTCGGGCGATGACCTGCTTGAATAACAATATCCTGAGGCACGGCATGGAACGGGATAGTACTAGTAGACATGGATGCGGACTCGGAACGAGCGTGAAGTTCTAATAAATCGATATATGGACGAGACTTCACGGAAGTATCTGTCTATTCTGCGTTGGGCGCACATTAGTTGGTCGTTGTCGAGAACGGAGACATGAAACCTACAAGTGACGTGGAAGAACAGTCGGGGGACGTTATGGTCTCTTGAATAAGCGCAGACAGAAATAAATGAGCAATATAGTGCAGATGGTCTATGCTGGACGATATACAATTGGGTAGCGTTGCAAAGAATTAGTAGAAAGACGAAAATGTTGCAAGAGAGTGCTGAAGAGTTGGATGATGATCCTGATTAGCAGACGCGAGGCTAGCTCAACGGTACTAGATGGGGTTTGGAACTGCACCAGGCGTCTGCTTTTTAGGGATAGCCTGGACAAAAGGCTGTAGTCCACGGCCACGGTTTGGACAATAGTACTTATCGTCGTGACCTAAACTAACAAGCGCTGTGGCAAATTAGCCTCGGCTTGTATTGTATAAGCCGTGACTCGCACCCACAACAAGGCATTGTCTTTCCCAGGACACCGTAAACTCTGTTCGCGTCGGCTGCTTCCGTCCTCATTGTCCGACTTCAATGCATTTGCTCCCATGGTCAACTTGGATGGAAATGAGAATCAAATTTGTGAGTATCACACTCAACCCTTGCAACCGGAACAGCACCTCATCCAGCGAGGCTCCTTGAAATTCCATATCGGCTAACAGGAGTGATCAGGGTCTCTGCTAATAATACAATGCTTGCCTAACTAGGCAGCTCAACGCCAGCACTGCTGTACAAAATCAGTCTCTCGACTAGCCAAACGATTAGCAACTGGTTAGAAGGAGGACAATTGGAAAGGCAAGAAATGCAAGCTGCTCTGTCATATTTTATTATCATTTTCGCTCGCTGAAAACGTGCGTGGCCTTCCGTGGCTACCAAATTTCCACACTTGCTGGCATCCGCTGACTCGCTCAACACACCCAATGCAGTGCCCGGAAGCACTCCCTTCACTCACAGCCTTATAAAATGATGGACGATCAAACAAAAGAGGTGATGTACATTGCTTGGAATACACGTGCACGTTATTTTCATCAGAATCGGTCCCAGTGGTATTTGCCAATATCAGTACTTCCCCCCTCTAAGACCCGCGACCACGGCCTCTGAAACCTCCCCTGACATGAATGACCCCCGCTCTTCCGCGAGGGGACACACCCCTCGATACAGGCCCTATCCCAGGCTGTACATCAACCTCTGCGGAGGGGTGAGGCGCACCAATCTGTACATTATGGGATCCAGCTCGGGGATGAACCACGGTTGCTATCCTCGCTCTCCCTCTACCACCTCTTGGACCGAACGTGTGAGGATTAAATTTGCTAACCTGCGGGTTGTGCATCTCTGGATGAACAAATCCCCCATTCTTTCCACCTCTTCCGAACCGTATGGATGGTGGGACCAAAGATAGAGAGTTTATCGAATTTGCCAATTTGTCTATGTCATGGTCAGCTGCAGTCTGCACTGCGCCATTTCCTCGCCGTGGTGAGATAGCAGTTCGTGTGGGTATTTCCTCAAGCTCTTGATGGTGACGTATTTTTGGTGTTGCTTCTCCATTTTGTTCGTCACCACTGCTTGACTCTTCAGTTTCTCCTTCATCGCTATCTTCCTCTTCATCCTCATCTATGACCATTTCATCATCTTCGGAGTCCTTCTCGTTTTTATTATCTCTGGGCTTCCAGGTTCCCCTGATCATGCTGGCGCCATCTCCCCAGCGTTTAAGTAGACCGCCCACACCTTTGTTTGTTACAGCGAAAAAGTACTCTTTTGGGTATGAGTGTGCTTGGATAAGATGTAATCGACGTGCTTTGGGCGTCTGGAATAATCGTGGACATGATACAAGATGACAAGCAAACTATGAGACAGATGAGGAAGTGAGAGCATGTAGGACACTGCAATGAAATAGAGCGCACAATTTTATCCCCCCTATCTTTTCGAACAGCAGCAAGTGGATCATGGCATTCTGTTTGATGCTATCAATCATCGATCATCGATGTCAGCGCACTCGCAGACGACCTCACTCGTGTGCAGTCCACTCACGAGCTCCAGCAATCTTGCATCAGGGAAACACAAACCCACATCCCTTCTGCTCACAAACTTGCGCATGATATTTTCCATAATGCAGCTCCAGATCTCTCGAGTTTGCAATCGGTGTCGGGCGGTTATGCGGCGGATTACACGTCGGGGGCAGTGTGCAGAGCAAACGGCGATCCCCCGTTGCCTCATCTGCGGTGCGACTAGACTTATACATGGGTTCAGGTTCTAGTGATAGCGATGTCGATGTCGTCGATTGAGATGGAAGTGATAATCGTGAAGCCGAAAACGTACGTTGGCGTTTGTTGGAGGACATTTGCGTCTTTTACGTCTTCCCCACCTCGTTGCAAGCACCAGGAGATATCACTCGATCGGGAAGGTGACGCCGCGGAGATCGAATAGTATGCGTCACGCGGGTGTGACGTGTGGGTTTGGTCACATTTCTTTCCCCTCCACATTCAGACTCCAGAGTCCCGTCCAGCGTCTTGCAATGTCGTCAAAACGCAAATGGGACCAGGCTGCCCCTGAATCATCACCTTTCGAATTGGACACTCCTATAAAGGCGCAAAAAACTGACGAGGGGAAGACTGCTTCTGAAGCTGCGGCCGCTGCTGCTGCTATTGCTGCCAAAATTGCCGCACAGTTCAGTGCTGGTGGTGGCATCGCCGGGAGTATACAGATCGGACAGAAGGACCCGCATGATGGAGATTTCACCCACGACATTGACATCAACGATGTCCGGAACCGGTATATGTTGACAAAAGGTTCTACACAGACCGACGTATGTGTTTTGAGTGGTGGTTGTATGGCCAGCTAGCTTCTAATCTCGCAAATAGATTCACGAGGACACGGGTGCCTCAGTCAGTACCAAGGGTGTGTGGTACCCGGATCGATCAAAGGCAACGGAGAAGGACCCTCCATTATACCTTCACCTTTCGGCTTCAAGCAAGGAGATGTTGCAAAAGGCAATTGACAAGGTTAACGAGCTAATAGCGGTTGATCTCGGTCCACTAGTAGAGGACAAGAAGGATAGATTGCGCGAAAAGGTTTTGCAATTGTATTGTTCTGACGTTTCACCGTCAGCTTACTCTTCTCCCAGCGTAAATGGCCGGAAGAGAAAATGCCTGTGGGCCTCGAGACCATTCGCAATTTCAACGTTCGTGCCAAAGTTGTTGGGCCACAGGTATGTTTGAATTTCCTCTGTATTGAACTTTTAAGAATTAGCGCTTGTGCTAGGGAATGTTCGTGAAATATATCCAACAAGAAACAAGTACGCGTGTGCAGATAAAGGGTCAAGGTTCAGGCTTTGTAGAACAGGAAACCGGTCGGGAGTCAGATGAGCCTATGCACATACATATTACGTGAGACTTCATGCATTCGACTACTTGTATGACTGACACCTCGGCAGCGGACCAGACGAAAACCAAGTAGCTCGCGCTAAAGTGCTCACAGAAGACTTGCTCGAAGTTGTACGCTCTGAGCATGCCAAAGCACAGTCAGCAATGATGCAACAACAAATGGAGTTGCACCAAGCACAAATGCCAATTTGCACAGTACCCGGCGGTAAGCTTAGTCCTCTTCTTACACATAATGTTTTTCAGTTAATATCTGATTCCTAGGGTGGGTACGGTGTTCCACCACCTGCACCTGAAAACGCACCTCCACCGCCACCACCTGGAGAGCAGCCTCCCCCACCTCCAGATGGTAGTGCACCTCCACCGTACCCAGGTGCACCAACCGGCACTCCAGGGCCAGATACCCAAGATGCATATGCAGCATACTGGTAATTTTTCTTCGAGATATCTTCCTGTATTTGTCCTCACGTGACGGTAGGGCTCAATACGGCTACGATGTCAACTCAGCGCAGTTCAAGGAGTGGGCTGCGAGTCAGCAAGCGCAGTATTACCAAGCATACGCTGGACAAACAGCTGCACCTGCACCAAGCGACAGTGCACCTCCACCGCCACCGCCAGCATAGAAGGCTGTTATATTTGATGCTTTCAATATGTAGCGATCGTACCTTGCTTTATATCTGTGTATTTTCGGTTGGTGCATTTCAGACTCATCGACGTACCCTTTACTTTGTTGTAAGTATTGTTAACACAAGCCAATAGCATACCATGAGCGACGATGGATGGTCTGCCATTTTAAAACTGCACTGGTACCTGCGGGGAACCATACTGATGTTGCATCATTCGGTCTACATGTCATTTTCAATAGATCAAGGTGACTACTACACTACCAGACCCGAGCGAGGCGTCCAAAGAAAACTGGCCGCCTCGCTCTAACCAAATCATTTCTGTCTTTATGCTGAGGAACCAGCATGCCAGAATTATACGACGATAGAGACCATCTCGTGCTGCTCGAACCTCGGTGGAGAAGTGAAACATACACAGTCCTCGAACGTCGTACTAACTTCTACACAGTCATCCTTGGCATGCGTATCCCAAATACTGATGATGAGACGGGGTGCGAGAATAAATGGCGCAGTATCGTTGAAAAGCTCTGAGAGACTCATTGCCGGGGTCTAGGTGGAACCAGCGCGTATGTTAGCTGATATCTGTATAACCCTTTGGAAGTATCATACCGGAATATGAGCCCATAATACCACCAACAAGATCTGGTTTGTCAGATTCCTAGCAGGAAACAATGGATACTTTCACAACCCACACGATGAAGGGGGACTTACAGGGCAAAGTACAGAATATGAATACCGGACGATCAGGATCATATATGAATTAGCACTCAGTTGAATCCCTCTTCGTTCCTTAAGTGCCTCACGAGGAATGGCAGCCGCGAAGAACAACTAGTAAGATATCAGTAGCACACAATCGGAATGGAAGTATAGATCGCAGGCATAGGTCCAATGTTGAAGGAAAGGGTGCAGTACTTGGCGTTCGGAGTTATTATTTCTTTCACTATGTCATGAGGCGGGGTCAGCTTGCAGCCAAGTCAATTTCAGAAAAAAATTACCCGAGAACGCACTACGTCGACTGTATAGATAGATGTCCGTCCCAATCGAGAGGGCGACGATAGGCAAGAACAATCCCACCAGAACATAAAGTAGGAGCTTGGATTGATCGCATATGGCATAAAGACGCCAAATGAGAATGGCTGTAGAAGTGCAAGATTCAAACCCATAGTGAGATGCAACAATGTATACCATACCTTCCGCAAACCAGAAATACACTGAAAATCCCCATTCAATTAGAACGATAGAGATCGTAGCCTAATTCGCCATAATGATAAGTGAATGGGCATCAGGTTGAAAACAATATACTTGCAGCTATAATGATAAGAGGATAACAACTTTTGAGACTTGACTCTTGGACGTACTTGGGACGTACGGCTAAAACATGAGTCAGCCAAAAACACTCTAAATGGAAAACATCAATACACTGACTGATTCAGGTATGTACAGCAGACCTCCCCCTAGGGCTGGTCAGTTGACAATGGGTCGGGTAGGCACAGGGTTACGCACAGAAACCGCACAGCCTGGTGAGTGTCAGCGTGCATACGTGCCGTGTCAAGGAGCCACGATGACGTACAGTGCGAGGAAAAGACCAAGATATCGAACCTAGCATAGCAAATAAAATATGGTACAAATCTAAGCGCTTTCAAACAGGGCGAATCTCACAACGAGGTGCAGGCATGACATTAGTGACAACGGTCGTTTCTGGAGATTGAATCAATCTCCGGGCTGATGTGATTGTGCAGATCTGGGTTGGACACTGACCCAGACATAATTAACCTATGCCGACAATACTAGTGATAAGTACTTGACCGACAGAAGAGATGACCGTGACCTTGATTTACCTCTTTGTCTAAGAGAAGAACTACACAATTTTTCGATCAGTGGCATTAGTGATGAGTTTTCCAAGACCACTGACGGTACTCATATAATATCAGGGTAATGATTGGCACTGGAATCGATCTTCAGCCCACTGATAGTCGCAAATCAGTTAGAATACGCTGACGAACCACTTGCATTGTTATTCCAGCGGAGACCAGCGACAACTTCTTGTTCTGACATGAGACTGTGCAGATCGAACGGGAGCCTGAAGAGGTGACTGATGGGCCGCTAATCATTTATGATTGAGTGATGGTTGAATGAAAACTGTGCCACACGGTGCTACCGAGTAAGTTATCGTATGTCGGCATCACGGACTGCTATCTCAATAGGAGTTCGCTAGAAATGAATCGAGGGTACTGCACAGGACTTGTGGACCCCACGGGTTTCAATCAAAGAAGTGATGCATATAAGTACGTACTTACATTCGGAACGTCCCTTTTGGCTTCGGCTTCCGGAAGGGGCTTAGGATTTTGCCGCGTACCGCATCCGTGCCGCAACACGCCCAACACGTCCTCTAAATTCAACCTTTCAAAGGCATGTCCGAGAGGCGCATAGTTGATGAATTCGACGAGTAATACTGCTAGGTCAATTAGCTTGTGTATGATTAGAGTAGTTGTCGGAAATGAGTGTTGAATGTTGGTTTCGGTGTGATGCGGGAGTGATGTGTCAGTGGCACTGGTGCGGCAAGTTGCGGCAGTGATGCGGCAAAATACCTGAGCCCCTTCCGGAACTGCTTCTCAGACTCGGCGGAAACACACCAGCAAAATCATTTTACTTAGCACAGCGTCGTATACCCGTCAATGCAGCTAGTACATATCATTTCGCTCATTCACTACGCCAGCGGAGTTACCATCTATCTCTTTACACTCGACTGTGACAGTACCTACAGTCCATAGGTACCTTATGATACAGTCTCTTTTGACACTCGACTGGGAACTTACAAAGTCCTTAGTAGAAATGCACCTTGGTCACACACCAAGTGGCACCCCGACTAGGACCCCAAAGAAAAGCAACCACCAAAGTGCCCTAAAGGCGACAAAAGATGCCCAAAGGTGCACAAAAACCTTCAACACCTATCAAAACCAATAGAAAATCCCAGAAAAATGACTCTACAAAGAAAAATCAATAATAAAGGTACCACCACGCCAACAGAAGACACTTCGCCATCAGTGAATGTCATCACACATCAAACGAGGAAATCAACTCTCACTCAAGAAGACATCGAAGCATTACCAAGTACAATCAAAAACAAAGAAAATGCAGAAGAATACCTCACAAAAAATTTATTGTGCCATATTGACGAACCATTCACACTAACCCATCTAATTTCAGTATTGTTCCATATCACGCAACTCAAGTCAGTCCCACTGCCGGCAATAGAAGCCATTAGAGCAGTAGCATACATATTGAAAAAACATGAAGCAAATGAAATTACAGAAACCATAACTAACCAGATAACTAATAACCTTTCCCCCAGAATTGCAGAACACGTTATAGCGGCAATTGCCCCTCAAGTAGCGAAGATCCTATCAACCTCTGAAAGTATGGACACCACGTTGAAAGACGTAGAAAGACTAAGGACCTCGTTAGAAAGGGAGAAGGAAGAGAGGAGAGGAGAGATGATGACGGCAGCCGAACATTTTGAAGAAGCAGTAGACGCGCTACACGAATCAATGGAAGAATGCAGCAAAACCATGAAATCCATTGAACCGAACCTCAACAAGACCCAAGAACATATTGACGAGCTCTCCCTACAACTTACATCCAATCATATCCAGAACAACACTAACACACCACCCCCCAACCAACAGCAGCAACAACAGCAGATGCAATATCCCACCTATAGCTCAGTAACTGCAGCCAACCTCCTGCCCTCGGTGGACAAGGCAGTAGCCAGAGCGGCACTTCGGGCGTGTCAGATCATTCTCAACCCTTTGCCAGGAGGCAACATCTTCACACCAGACACCACCCACTCAGATGTAGTTAAACTACTCAAGGAAGCGCTAACCAACATCAGAGACGACTCATCACTGCAAGGAAACATCGAATCAGTAACAACATTCCGGAATGGAGGCCTACTAGTAGAAATGGACAATGAGGAACTAGCAACATGGATTAGGAAACCGTTCAATAGCAAGGCGCTCACAAGTAAACTTGGCCCAACAGTATCATTCCACAGTAGCGCATTCCCAATAATTGTTGAATACTTACCGATTCACATACAGATCGAAGACGAAAACTAAAACTTCCTGAGAACGATGGAGAAGGACAATGACCTCCTGGAAAACTCCCTCATTAGCATCAAGTGGATTAAACCCATCACAAGATGCACTCAAGCACAAAGCAAAGCCTTCGCCATCATGCAAGCAATAGACGCACCAACAGCCAACAACATCATCAAAGAAGGTATATGTATTCAGAACGAACAATTCACCATACGCAAAGACAAGAAAGAACCAATGAGATGCGCCAAATGCCAGAGCTTTGGACACATAGCCAGGAACTGCAAAGCAACATCAGACACCTGCGGCACCTGTGGAGACCAGCACCAAACATCGGCATGCCATACACTCAAATCCGAATTCTGCACCAACTGCAACAACGATCAACACACCAGCTGGAGCCGAAAATGTCCAGAATTCAAACGTCGCCTCGAAATCCTCAACAATAGCTTCCCAGAAAACAGAATGCCGTTGTAACACTCGGGTTGGCGCTGGACACGTATCTGGTCGAAATCACATATTACGCTTCCCGACACACTTCAGACCTTCCGAAGGTTCCGCACATTTTTCCGAGTTGTCCGAAGGTCGTCCGCCCATTCCCAAGGCCTTTCTAGCTTTTCTGATCCTCCATACCATGTCCTATCCTTGCCCGTTTGACTTCGCTGGTGCGTTTTTTACTTGTTTATCTGTTATTGATTATACCCAAGGGAACATACGTCAAAAATCCTTGCTAATACGTATAGATATGCTCCTCGCGCGTTATTACATGTATATTCTTGAAGCGACTCGCCTCGAGTCTTATTACATTTCGGATGTCTTATCACGCTACAGTTTTCGCCTACATAGATTCCGGACTTTCACGCCATAGGATATATTCTGGCTCGCTAGATACTCGGATGGTACTTCACTTCCCTCGTTTCAAGTCATAGTCAGTAGGAGTCACTTTCGGATTTTTTGATACTTCGCGCAATTGATTTTGTTCATTCGGATCGATTGTTTGGCTCGACCGCTGCCAATTTTTTCTATCGAAAATTCCTTAAGTCTTTCAACGGACCTTGCTAGTTGTACTACGCAGATCCTATTCTTTCGCCGGAAACCTTACTGTTTCCCTGGAAACTCACCGGAAGCCTCGCGCGACTTCGGACCTCCGTTCACAACATTGGACAACGGTCGGACATACCAGTCGACTTATTGGACACTTCGGACAATTCTTCGGAACTTCAGACGCGCTAAAGGTATCATTCCGTTTTCCCTTCTTCGATCTTAAATTAGATATCCCTTGCATTTTATATCAAGAGATAATCCTACAGGCAGTCTCTTAGGGACGAACATCCTACTCGCACTCAGAGTCTCAAAAGCCCACCAGGAACAAACTCTTTACACCGTATTACCCGACCCAAATCCCATGGACCCAAGTAGCGAATCCACCACTGCCACCCCTGCCACCACAAGCAAGAACCCCAATGCTCCCACAAAACACACAATCGAAATTCTCCACCTGCCCACTAACACAATTCACTCAAACGACCCTTGACCACCAACAACACCCTCCTCGACGCTGCTCCTACATCCCGCAAACACAAGAACCAACCACTAACAACCGCTTCTCTCAGCTCCCAATGGAAGAATCCAATGAAATGAACGACTCCTCGGGCTGGGATGCCTGAAGAACAAAACCCCAACACGAATACCAGTAAACTATGAATCTGGCAACAAAACCTAAATGCATCAATGGCCACCCAAGAAGCCCTACTCAATGGACCCAAGATCACCGAATGGGACATAATCGCCATCCAAGAACCATATATCAATTTCCTCTGCAACACGAGAGCCAATCACAGGTGGCACGTCATCTACCCATCGCACCATTACACACAACCCCAGAAACGATCATGAGCAGTAACCCTTATTAACGCTAACCTATGTAAGGATCCTATATTCCTTACGCGCCGACCGCAACTTCAGATAGACGCTTGGACACGTCCGACGGCCCACGTGACTCACTGACGCGAACAAAGCTTTACGCTTCGCGTCCGAGCAGCGGGGACACATTCCTTTATCTTTACTCATTACATCTCCTTTCACTCACTTTCGTTATTATACCTTGTGCTTAGATTTCACGCTTCCCGTTTCTTCACCGATATCTCTCGACTCTCCACATGCTCCTTACTCTTGTTCCAGTCTAGTAAGTTACTAGAGAAAGTATATAAACCATCTATGTACACTTATACCTACAGCGAATCACACAGTGAATTCCCCGCTCCAAGAACGTTCGAACGCGCCTCCAAAAAGATCTCTACTCTAGCCCTTTTTCTGACTCTCTTCGTGTTATCTACTAACACGTCTCTTATCTACCAACTTTTGTTCGCAATTCCCTGCTGAATTCGTTAGCAGCCTTACAAATTGGAGCCCACCGCGAGGGAATTGTTTTCGAGCAAAACCTTGCACCTCGAGGTTGATCTAACGATCCCTCACCCATACCCGGTCTCTTGACCAATTTTCCTCGCTATTACTAAATATTATCATCCAAACGCGCAGATACGTCTCCAACAAGAACAGCCACCTGCGCTGGCTCCCTTAAAGAACGTCCCTACTCCCAAGAAAACCAGAACTCGCGCCAACACCCTTTCTACATCCTCTCCGTCCTTCTTCCCCGAAACATCAACCATTCAACCTTCTATAAGACAGACCGACACTTATCGTACCCCAACTCACGTAATCCTAAACAAAAACATAGACGTATCTGACGTTCCCTCCGAATCCTCTCTTTCCGAAGACGATACCATAAGCCAACTTCCCCATTTCAATTCACTGTTTCCACCCCTCCCTTCGGTACAAACATTTGCACTTAGACCCGCAATATTCGATCCCGAAACGCCTACGCACCCATCTATTAGTACATCCCCGAAACCTCACACCGCTGCAACAACTTCCTCTCCTGCAACCACCCCTCCCATTCCAAAACCACAGTTTGCCCCTCAAAACGCACCATCCCAAACACAGACGCTCGTACCTCCTCAACCGAGAACCACGGTCATCCAGTCTTCCACCTCATATTCCACGCAAAACCCGCCTTCGTCGACAATCTCGTCCACCATGTCAGCTGCCAGTAAAGGGATAGGTGCCATGCCCAGACCCGGATCAAGCAAAGCGCCGTCATTTAATGGCGAAACATCGGAATTACTCGAATTTCTAGAGTTATTTGAAGATTTAGCTTTGTCGTATGCGCTCACGGATGCTGACAAGTGCAAAATGATAGTTCGATATGTCAACATCGAAATTAAAAGATTTTGGGTCACACTTACAGGATATGAGAGTAAGGATTTTACCGTGTTCAAAATGAACATCATCGGGCAGTACCCAGGAGCGGCAAAAGGTGCCAGGTACACCATTCACGACCTCGAACGCGTCATCCTCAATAACGCAGAGTCAGACATCTCCACGGAAACGGAACTGGTACAGTACTATCACCAGTTTCGCCCCATAGCCGTATGGCTAGTAGCTAACTCGAAGATCTCGGAGCACGAACGAGACCGATACTTCTGGCAGGGACTTCCGCAATCAGTACGACTCGCTATATCTCAACGACTGCAGCACACGGAAAGTAACTATTCCCGCAAGGAAGCCACCAACTTCGAGAAAGTTGTAGAAGCAGGGCGTTTCGTGCTTTCGGATGACGCGTTCGACGCGGACCTCAACGAACCTATCGCATTCCGCATCAAGTCGATTAGGGAAGCTCGTGCTCCAAAAACTAGACCCTCGCATCAAGTATGGGACTCAGATGAAGAGGAGGAACGGAGAGACGCACATCGAGAGGTGCAAACGAAAAGAGTCGCATTTACCCCTCCAACTCCTGTCAAGTCGAAAATGGATGAACTAGACGAATTAGCGAGCAAGATGCACGGATTGGATATCGCTGACACCGCTTACTCCGTATGCTATACACGCCTGGCTTACATCACTCCAACTGCTGCTCAAGCGTGGGCCACTCCAAAGACACGCCAACTCGTTAGTACGGTCTCCACTCTTGCTCCGTTACCATATCTGCCCCTTCCTCCTTCCAACTATCAAGCAAACGCCACATGCTTCTTTTGTGGGGGGTCTCATGTTATGCGAACTTGCTCAGTCATGGGAGAATATCTACGGGCAGGACGCATCATCAGAGACGGACAGTATTTTGCATTCCCGGACAGATCTCGCCTTCGACGGTTCGGAAACGAAACATTCAAACAAGCAATTGACGCCAGGTACTCAGCTGCACCCCCTTCCACGACTCCGGCAACAGGATCTAACGCCATCCCCGTCAATAACACACGGCAGGAACCAACACAACAACCTCCCTCTGATATCCCTTCCACGGCTTTTATTTCCGAATCGTACTTCCTCCAATGCGAACCGGTCGTCGAGAACCACGTCATCGTTACCGTCGAAAACTCTTCTGACGAAGATTATCAATCAGATGCCAACGCAGTGACTCGGTCTAAGGCCAAAGCATCTAGTTCTTCCCCGCACAAAACCAATCCCGAGTCTGAGTCTACAAAACCTCTTCCAAACCGTCTCATTGAAGCGGATCCTAAATCTCCAGCAGCTGAGTCTAAGAAACCTCCGGCGTTTACTTACGAATCAAAAGCTGCGTTACCAGATGTGATTCAACGCGTCTTCAAGGGAATTTTGGATATAACGGTACCACACCTGACCATTGCAGACCTCTTAGCTATCAGCCCCGAACTCCGGAAAGAGACAGTTGAGCATTGTCGCACGCACCGTGTCCCCGCTTCCACCACAGCCATCTCAACAAACGCCTCTGTTTCACTCCCTCCCACGCAAGTAGAACACGCCACACCTTTGCGCGAAATCCGCGTTACGCTCAACGGAATCCACTCTGAACTTGGCCTACTCAACGAAGGATCCGAGATCGTTGTCATTCGGGAAGACGTCTGGAAGAAAACCATGGCGCCAATTAATCCAGACGCCCGCATGCGGATGCAGACAGCAAATGGAGGATCACAGGGGATGGCTGGATGCGTGGAAATGTTAGAAATAGAGGTGGAAGGAATTAAAACCTGGGCACATGCGTACGTAGTGCCAAATGCCCCCTACCGTCTGTTGCTGGGACGACCTTGGCAGCGCTTGGTCTGTTTATCTAAAGACGAAGATTCAGAAGGAGTAGAAATCTCGATACGCGACCCCACGAACCCCGCCAATACTCGAACAATCCGAACTACCGCACGTCCTTGGCCCCATCCATCTCAAGCCCTCACCACTGCCTTCATCACCGCGTATGACGAACCAGGGTCTAGCCTATCATTCTGTCCTTCCCTCAGCAATCTAATCAAAACTGAATCTCTCACAAAGACTTGGAAGGTATGCACCAAAGCTCCCTCATATTCCTTCCCTCGCTACTGGCACTTGCAAAACCTAATGGTCGACACCGATAATGCAAAGTCCAAACACGAATTCAAGAAGTTCATAGACAATGAACTTGTCAAGAAGGAAAGCCGTGCCATTGAGTCTCTCGAAGCATCCGACTTCAAACGAAACACTTCAACCCACCTTCCAGTATCCATCAGTCCTGAACGCCTCTTGAGGACCTCTTTTATCGTTGACCCAGTCCGCCATGTCCTCGTCTACAAGAAAGTTGCAAACAAAGTGAGACCAGTCGCCACCACGATGCCGGAATACGCACGAATCATCCGCAGATTTCCAGAAGATCCTCTCGCTTCACTCCCTATCCTCCATTCAACGCCTCCTCCATTCATACCCGGCAAACGACTCACTCAAGAACGTATGAATGAGCTTGGCATTTTCGCCAATAAGTTTCTCTCACCGGAAGAACAGAAGCTTGCCGCTCATGTCCTCTCCAACAATGAACTTGCCTTGGCCTGGGACGAAACCGAGAAGGGTCGATTCCGCGACGATTACTTTCCTCCAGTTGTCATCCCCACTATCGAGCACGTTCCGTGGACACATCGCCAACCACCTATTCCTCCCGGCATCAGAGATGAAGTAATTACTCTCATCAAGTCCAAGATCGCCTCCGGCGTCTACGAGCCATCTAATTCATCCTATCAATCCCGTTGGTTTTGTGTAGCTAAGAAGAATGAATCAGTTCGCATCGTCCATGATTTACAGCAACTTAATTCAGTCACCATGAAGGATGCTGCCTCAATGCCGTATGTCGAACTCTTTGCAGAACAGTGCGCAGGACGCGCTATATATTCTATGATGGATCTCTTCGTCGGCTTTGACCACCGAGCACTTGCGGAACAATCCCGCGACATCACAACGTTCCAGACTCCTCTTGGGACTTATCGTCTCACTGTCCTCCCTCAAGGATGGACTGATTCGCCCGCCGTATTCCAGACTGATGTGGCCTTCATCCTGCAAGATGAAATAGATGTTGCGCCAAATTTCCAAGACGACGTTAATGTCTTAGGTCCCCGCACTCGATACGAGCTACCTGATGGCTCACAAGAGGTCCTTAAAGAGAATCCAGGAATCCGAAGGTTCGTTTGGGAGCATTGCGTGGACGCTAATCGCGTCCTGCATCGACTCAAACATGCCGGCGCAACCGTCTCTGCGAAAAAGTTATTCCTTTGCATACCCGAAGTCCTCGTCGTCGGACAATTGTGCACATATGAAGGCCGTAGCCCGGACTTGTCCAAAGTTTCGAAGGTCCAACATTGGCCCCCATGCACATCAAAAACGGAGGTTCGTGCATTTTTGGGTACCACAGGCACCGTCCGTATCTGGATAAAGGATTATGCGCGTGTTGCACGACCTCTCACAAATCTTATGCGAGTCAACACTCCATTTACGTGGGACGCGGCTGCTCAAGAAGCTATGGACTTACTCAAGGACGCAGTCATTCACTCCCCAGCAATTCGTCCCATTAATTACTCCTCGTCACTCGAAGTCATATTAGCCGTAGACTCGTCTCACATAGCGTGCGGATGGATTCTTTCACAAATCGACACCGAAGGTCGTCGACGTCCATCAAGATTCGGATCCATCACTTGGAATGAGCGTGAATCACGCTACTCGCAGGCCAAGATAGAACTTTATGGGCTATTCAGAGCCCTGCGCGCTGCAAAAGTCTGGTTAATAGGTTTGAAAAAGTTCACTGTCGAAGTTGACGCCAAGTACATTCGCGGCATGCTCAACAAGCCAGACATCCAGCCAAACGCGGCTATGAATAGATGGATAGCGGGAATCTGCACCTTCGACTTCATACTGAGACACGTACCCGGCACAAAGCATCTTGGGCCAGACAGACTGTCACAACGACCATGGGCGGAGGAAGACTCAGACGAGGAAGACTTAGAAGACGTTGAAGAGTTGACAGTAGGCTGCGGACTTTGGTTGGCTAAAGAAGTGAAGAAGGAACAGTTTGAAGAAGCAATGATTGATCGGCGTGTCATCATGAACACGAGGGCGCAAGATGTGACGGATATAGAGATTCCTTCGGACGACAAGTCAAAACGATATGATGAAGAATTAGAAGTCATTCGGACGTACTTGGAAACGCTCTCATTCCCTTCCACCACTCCCTCGTCACATCACAATCGTCTATGAAAACGCGCCCGGCAGTTTTTCGTCCAAGGAAACCGACTATGGCGAAAAGAAACTACAGGACACCATCAATTAGTGATACTTGAAGCAGATCGTATGCGCATACTCCAAGAAGGCCACGACAGACTGGGACATAGAGGAATCTATCCGACTCGCCGCACCATCATAGATCGCTACTGGTGGCCTTCTCTTGATAAAGATCTTGCATGGTACATTCGCACCTGTCATCAATGTCAAATCCGATCCGTCGAAAAGGTCGTTCTCCCACCCACTATCTCCATCCCCTCGACACTCTTTCGCAAAACACTTACCGATACCATGCACATGCCAACCGTGCACGGATACTCTTATATTGTTCAAGCACGATGCTCCTTGTCAAACTGGCCGGAATTCAAGATGCTGAGGAAAGAAACAGGAAGGACACTTGGGGCGTTTTTATTCGAGGATATTCTTTGTAGATGGGGAGCGGTAGAAGAGATTGTAACAGACAACGGCACTCCTTTCGTTGCCGCACTCGATTGGCTGGCCGAAAAGTATCACATTCGGCACATTCGCATCTCCGCTTACAACTCAAAAGCCAACGGAATCGTGGAACGATCACATCGCACCATCCACGATTCTATCGTAAAATCTTGCAATGGAGACATCACTCAATGGCCCTCCCTCGTCCACCACGTTTTCTGGGCCGATCGTGTTACCACTCGCAAATCTACAGGCTATTCACCCTTCTATTTGGCTCATGGTATCGAACCTTTACTCCCTTTCGACATTATCGACGCGACCTTCATGCTCCCGGACATAACTACTCTTCTCTCCACTCCTGACTTAGTCGCTATCCGAGCTCGTCAACTTGCTAAACGGGAAGAGGATCTTGCACTCGCTCACGAGCGACTGCTCAAAAGTCGAGTTGCCTCCATCAAGGATTTTGAGCGATGCTTCGGCAAAACCATTCACGATTATAATTTCCCTCCCGGATCCCTCGTTCTAGTCTTGAACAAGAAAATAGAACCTGCCTCTAATGCAAAATGCAAGCCAAGATACTTCGGTCCCATGCTTGTGGTCTCGCGTTCTCCATACGGTCCTTATCGTCTCACAGAAATTGATGGAACTCTGTCTAAACTCAAATTCGCTGCCTTTCGACTCATACCTTATCATCCCCGTTCACCCTCCTCCATCGAAATCACGCAGTACATTGATCCTCGAACGCTCGTCGACGCCGAACCAGAACAAGAATAGATGCGTTTTCTTTTCATTATCCCTTCTCTTCATTTGGTTTCATTTTACCTTAATCATTTCAAGTACGATACGAGTTAATTTTTTCAAGCTATTGTTAGAAGATCGACCGAGGACGGTCGATATTCAAAGTGGGGAGGTGGTGTAAGGATCCTATATTCCTTACGCGCCGACCGCAACTTCAGATAGACGCTCGGACACGTCCGACGGCCCACGTGACTCACTGACGCGAACAAAGCTTTACGCTTCGCGTCCGAGCAGCGGGGACACATTCCTTTATCTTTACTCATTACATCTCCTTTCACTCACTTTCGTTATTATACCTTGTGCTTAGATTTCACGCTTCCCGTTTCTTCACCGATATCTCTCGACTCTCCACATGCTCCTTACTCTTGTTCCAGTCTAGTAAGTTACTAGAGAAAGTATATAAACCATCTATGTACACTTATACCTACAGCGAATCACACAGTGAATTCCCCGCTCCAAGAACGTTCGAACGCGCCTCCAAAAAGATCTCTACTCTAGCCCTTTTTCTGACTCTCTTCGTGTTATCTACTAACACGTCTCTTATCTACCAACTTTTGTTCGCAATTCCCTGCTGAATTCGTTAGCAGCCTTACACCTAGATACTAACTCCTGGTCACATATCAACTTCCCCTCATCAGACGTGGTCCTAATCCAACTCGACACTCCGCAGGGCAAATGCTCAATATTCAATATATACAATGACGGAGATAAACAAGACGCACTCGAGTCGATGGAGACTTACCTTGAACGCCACATTGCAACCATACGCCCTACCGCTGAAGACCAAATGTTATGGGTAGGAGATTTCAACAGACACCTCCCAGCCGCTAATTGACCTCCTCGCAGACTATGGAATGCTTCAACTACTCCCCCTCTGTTAAGACCATGCACAAAGGGTAGGACTGATTCTGAGGGGCTTGGCTTCAGCTCGTGCACTGCGCCCCTTACCCGAGTATGTGCCCTTAATTTCAGATTGATGTCCAGAGAAGATCCAAAGACGTCCGAAGGCATGGGAAACTTTGGAAGGACTTTCCGGACGAGTGCAAGTAACTTCCAGATGAGTGCGGGAAAGTTCCGGAAATTACAATAAGGTTTCATCCTGATACGGATATGTGTAATGGCTACTCAGGACTTGTCCTGAGTAGAAGCAAACAGAGGTATGGCTGCAAGGACAATGTCCGAAGCAGAATAGGTCCGGAGGACCGCGGGAAAGATCCGGACGAACTTCCGGAAACTTGGAGGAAGGTAGGATCATAGGATCGGATGATCGGATGAGTTTCAGATCAGATGAATAGAGGATCGGAGGAGCGGAGCTCCGACCTAGGGAATTCCTCCCTAGGCCTAAGTGGATATTCACAAGGAAGGAACTAGTATGAGGTCTTAGTGTCAAGACTAGTGCGAGGACTAATATGATATTCAGACTGAGGAACTACAGGACATATACAAGAGTTTATATACTAAGTGACTATCGGAAAGATCAATAAGCAAAGGTCCGAGGTTATGTATGAAGCATAAGCAAAGTTATCAAACGCAAGTCGGAAATGAAGCATAGGTTAACGGATCAGTAAGCATACCGGTAGTAAGTATAACCGAGGTACCAGGAACAAGGAATACTGGATAGGCTGTGTTAACATTATGCACAGGAAATGAATTAAGAAGCTTATCGTATATCGGATAGTAAACGGATCTATACATCGGATCGGACCGGATCGGTGTAGGTAAACAACTTTTGCTGAACACTACACGAAGTGAGTGTCTAGCAAAATATAATAGTTGTGGTCTAGCACAGCCTAGTCTGCTTATACTTGCAAGACAAGTGCGTTCGACCCGAGGGGTTTGCTGTAAGGTATTAGAATAATTAGATATACGAAGTCCGAAGCGCGGGAAACAAGTCCGAAGGTATAATTACGAGTCCGATGTCAAAAACGTCGGGTCCGATGTTTTCGGGTTTCGGATTAGCGGGTTTTGTCGGATTAGCGTCAGGTTTGTAGCGAATGTCGGGGATAGTGAACGGCGGGTTACTGTCGGTGTTTTTTCGGAGAGTTTCGGATAAAGAAAGGATGATATTGCGGAATTCAACTAAGAACTACTGATATCCAATGACCTCCTCCTACTCGGAGGTAGAAAGGTAGATAAGTAAGAAGGAGGTATGTGAAATATATAGTGTCTATGTAGATTTTCGGAGTGCTATAGGCGAAAGTAGTAGCGCTAATTTTCGGGTCCGATGTCCTATGTAATAAGACATGTGGTACTGCGGACATGTAATAAGGCTGTCTACAATGTTAGCGATGTGAAAACTGATAACTGCGCACCTAGTGGGGATAGATACCACAGGACAGGACATAGGGAGGACAAATGCGCGGGAAAATATCGGATCCGAAGCGGCCGATGCGCGGGAACATCGGGTTTGCATCGGGTTAGCGTCGGGTTGAGCGGGTGAGTGTCGGATATCATTGGGAAGTGATTCTTGTGCGATGGGTGTTTGATGTGCATCAGAAAATAGCTGAATACAGGCTCAGCGCGAGCTCGAGTGCTACATCGGATATGGTCCGGATGAGATGCATGGATATATAGGATGTGGCATTAGGGCAATGGGACAAAGATGAATGATGCAGGCTAGCTGCAAAGGATAAGGGATCTGGACGTGGGCATGCGGATGTGGATGTGCAGAGGTGCAGGGATCCGGATGGGTACTGGAGACATGGATAGGACATCCGAAGGTCCAGATGAGGTGTGGGAATATTATCAGATGTAGGTCCGGAATACGGGATATGACACCCTTGGACTACCCACCCTCCAATCCTTAAGTACGAAGAACTGGACAAGACCAGACAATACTTTCGGCACCAAACAAATCCTCGATGCAATCATCTCCTGCACAACGGCCCTGGAACTACGAGGCCCAAAGACCGACCACATACCAATACTCCTCACCCTCGACATGAACATCCCAAAAAATTGAATGGAACCACAAAAGAACTGGAGAGAAGTGGAATGGGAAGAATTCAATAAGATGCTAAGCAACACTCTCGCTGCCTACCCTCCCCTACCCCTAGCGACTAACAAAGAATTTCAATTCATGGCAGGATTCATCACCTGCAGCATAATGGAAACAATCGAAAAACACGTACCCAACTCGAAACCATGCCCACACTCCAAACGGTGGTGGACTCGCGACCTCAGCAAGATATGCAAGAAAGTAACAAAATTACATTGCACCACATACCAAATGTGAGGACTCTCTCATCACAAAGTACACGAAGAATTGAAGAAAACGAAGAATGAATATGCAAACCTCATCCAAGAAACAAAGAAACAACACTGGCAAGACTGGCTCGAAGATATTGAAGGAAACGACATATGGACCGCCAACCGCTACGTCACATCAACGCCAAACAATGGCAGAAAAATGAGGATCCCTACCCTAATGAAACAGAACCCTGATGGATCAACAACCACAGCAAGAACCAACACCAAGAAGAGCCAAATGATAGCCCAAGCCCTATTTCCATTACCTCCCCCAGTAGACAATGTACCAACTGACTACAACTATCCAGATCCAATAGCAAGACACACCCCATTCACCAAAGACCAAATCACCAAAGCCATAACGAACCTCAGCGGACTCAAAGCACCAGGACCCGACGGAATCCGCAACATCGTCTTCAAGCAATGCACTGAGACCCTAACACCATATCTCGTCCACCTCTTTAATGGAGTCTTCTCACATGAAACATACTACGACCCTTGGAGACAATTTACGATGGTAGTATTACGCAAACCTGGCAAACCGAACTACACCACCCCCAAAGCATACAGACCGATAGCACTATTAAACACGACAGGTAAACTACTAACAGCAGTTGTAGCAGAACAAATGACATATCTACTTGAACGATACCAACTCCTTCCAAACACACACTTCGGAGGACACCCAGGACGATCAACATCCAACTCCCTACACTTACTTGAAGAAACCATCCGCAATGCATGGAGAACAAAGAAGGTCGCATCAGTACTCTTTCTTGACATAGAAGGAGCATTCCCGAACACCGTCACCAATTGCCTCTTACACAACATGAAAAAATGACAGCTACCACGACAACTAATCAATTTCACAGAACGCCTACTAACAAACAGAAAAATGCAACTACACTTTGATGATTTCACATCTGAATGGATCCCCATCAACAACGGGATAGGTCAAGGCGACCCTTTATCCATGATTCTATATATTATATATAATTCTGACCTTGTGTCATATCCCATATATTCACACTTCTCTTCCGGACTTCGGACCCTGAGATCCGGTCCGGTCCGATGCTTCCGATCCGATATCCGATAAGCTTCCTATTTCATTTCCTATTCATTTAATGTTAAACACAGCTTATTCGGTATTTCCTATTCCCGGTGTTTCAGTTATACCTATTACCGGTATGATTACTGATCCGTTAGACTATGCTTCATTTCCGACTCACGCTTGATAACCTTTGCACATGCTTCGTACATAGCCTTCGGACCTCTGCTTACTTATCGTTTTGTTAACCTCTTAGTATATAAGCCCGTGTATATGTCCTGTAGTACCTCAGTTCGAATATCATCTTAGTTTGTCCTCTTTCTGTCCTCCGGACTTGAGTCCTTCTTACTCTTGTCACCTTCCGAGACTTCGGATAGATTCTGATAGTCTATATCCTCGGCTCTACCTTCGGGTAGTCTTTACTCTGTTAGTTTCTAGTTCGGATACGTCCGGATTAGCCTTATACGCGTTTCCGATATCCGGAAGACATCCGGATATACTACGAGACCCGTCCGGACCTTCAGACGCGTTATCGTTAGTACTTTGAAATAAGGGACAGTACTTGGGAAAGGGGCACAGCGTACGAGCTGAGGCCGAAGTCCTTCGGATCCGATCCTACGAGAGTACGACCTTAACAGTATATTCGAACTCACACCTTTCCAAGTACACTTACTCATATCATGGCTCCTACTAAAGTAAACCAAGCCGCTTTGCACGCTGTCGGACTTTCGTCCACCCGACGCGATCCGACATCCATAGTTAACACCTTCACCAGTTTCTCTCAGCGCCGTGTTTCACATGGTCCTGCTCAAAGCATTTCGCAACTCATGAATCGTCCGCATCCAGAAACCCCTACGCGCACTCCTGCCGGAGGTGATCCGGATAACAAAGGACCT
>JABBWF010000358.1:0-31682 GCA_016647645.1 Suillus variegatus
AAGAAGACCCTTCTCCGTATGCGTCGTGATAACCTTGTCCGGATGTGCGAGACTCGGGACCTGGATGTTGCTGGTACGAAGCCTCAACTCGCACGGTCGCTCCTTCAGTGGCGAGATCAACGAACAAGCGAGTTCTCTTCGCCATCCTCCACAGGCACCATTCGTCCACCGTCAACCGCTCACCATCGTGCTAATGGCCGGAGAAGGGCCAAGAGCCGCAGCCAAAGCAACACCCCTCCGGTCCTCTTACGCTCCCACCGAATTCATCAAGACGCACCACGCACCTTTGTCAGGCGAGAACACGAGTCAGCCAGAGCCAGAGCTAGAATTGGATCTTGAAAGCCTAGGTTTAGAAGATCGAGAAATTCCGCCTGACAAACTCACAAAACTGGAGAAGATTGGAAGTGGGGTCTTCAAGGACGTATTCATCGGCAAGTTCAGGGCAGACGGGTCGCCATTGCAGAATTTCGAGATCAGCTCAATTCAAGTACGTCGCAACTGTTACCCATGAGGCTTCCACGTTGTGAACATGCGCTGTAGTGGATATCAAAGAACTCAAACTTCTCGGTGGTTTGATCATCCGAATATAGTCCGCTTCGTAAGCATCCCCGTCGAGACTGTTGAAGTCGCGATTTACACTGTGCTCTACAGCTTGGCGTCAGCATACCGGAGAACACGCGCGAGACACCCGTCATGATAGTAAGCGAACTTTGCTCAAATGGCGACCTCTTCGACTACATTCGCAATGTTCCTGCTCCGTCCCTGAAAAAAGTTGTACGTACGCTTGTTATTCTTTTTCTCTTCTTGCCTATGCATCCTCCTCACAGTTGAGCATCATGCTGGATGTTGCGCGTGGCATGGAATACCTTCATATGCGCAAGCCTTCGGTCATCCACAGAGACTGCAAATCGTCCAACATCCTCATTACTTCTCGTGGTACGGCTAAGATTGCAGACTTTGGTCTGGCCAAAGTGAAGCAGTCCACGCGGTCCATGGTTCGCAGTCTAGTCGGCACTGTTAACTGGCAAGCTCCCGAGCTTTGGCATGCACATCCCAAATACAACCACAAAGTCGATGTCTTTTCGTGCGCCATGGTGTACTGGGAAATGTTCCAATGGCACGTACCCAACAAGAAGTTCCCCTGGGAGGTGAATATATTACCACTCTCTTCCTATCTCGTCTAAGTCTTTTTAAGGGAATGAATGAACATGCCATTTACGATATCGTTGGAACGAAACGGCAGAGGTGAGTTGTCTCCTTGTAGTCCAATTATCTCGCACGCTGACGAGAGACATTTAGACCGTCTATTACAGGCCTGCGGAAACAATGGTGTCCAGAAATTATTGACCTTCTCGAGCGGATGTGGGCTCATGATCCTAATGATCGCCCAACTATGTCTGAAGTCGTCAAAGAGTTGGAACGCATTGCCGTTTGAGATCTCTGGGGCTCTCAAGCGGAGTCAAATCTTTTATTCAATTATTGTCGGTCTCGAAGCCGATGCTGCTAACGAAGATCCCCCGGGTTGCATCAGGGATGATTGTTTATTCTCTGTCATTGGCTCTCCATACACTATCATCTTCGTCATTATCATTTGCCCTCTACTTATATCCCGCATTGTAACCTACCGTAGCAATCCAAATCCGTGCTTGATGTGTAACCGGGAGGCGTTCGGTACCCTGAAATCGATGGCTTGATATGCAATATGCTTGTCACATGTCAGAGAAGACTCCAACTTGCTTCTTTGAAGTGGTGCCAAGGGTGATAGCGAGCTACCCTCTATTCAGTAATGCACAAAAGGGGAATTTTGACTTCAATATAACGGGCATGCTACACGTTAAAACTATGTGTCGACATTGAGCCGACTGGTGCAAATGCGAGTCTGACCGGGCTAACATTCAGCACGGGCGAAGTGATCTTGTCAAACGATTGAATTAGGCTTCTAAGTACTCCTGGAGTCAGCATGGAGCCGTGCTCACGTTTTAAATGCAAAAAATCGCATATCGGCCCCTATTGATAGGCTCGTCGGTTGATATCGCTGGATTGACTGGTAAGGCGGCTTCGAGAATGTTGTCAGGTTCCGTCTTGTCCGTGACATCATGGACAACAAAAGTCCTCGGTGTCGAGAGTATACTACGATACTTCGCGGTTCCACGCGAACTTGAAGTGTCTGGACCCGTCAACACGGGAATGTGATCTGTCGAGGAAAGGAACACATTATCACAATAAAATTACGGCGAGTCGTAGTCACTGAGCGCTGAGCAGTGGATGCAGTGTTCAATGCCACGATAGCTTTAGTGTATGATTTTGCTTAGAAATTGGGGCTCATAATAGGCCTGAATTCGAACACGTGTTTGAAGACAACGATTGTACTTGAAATGCAATACATGCTAGGAAATTAATTGTAAGAGACGGCGGAACGAAAGTAGTACGAGAGCGTACAGACACGTATGATAAGGGAATTCTACTATGCGATGACCAATAATGACAACAATAACAATACAACGCATGACGTGAGGCAGCGAACTACAATGAAAGTCGCCTGCAAAACGAAACAGGAGCACTTACTAAACAGCATTGTGTAAGTCGAAGAAAATCATGAGTTGAGCATGTAAACAACAAGACTTACCGAACACAGCCAGCGACGAAATTTGTATTTCCTGACCTCCACATTATCTGCCGGTTGAATGTCGAAATCATCGTTATAGAAGATGATCAACTGGAAGATGGTTCTCATTGTATACTGATCGACGATAGGATTCCAGAAGGGGGGGCAAGTTCCTACTTCAGCGACCTGGATGGTGGCACTGGGGGGGATCTGGTTAAGATGCTCTTGCCGGGACGCTTGTACTGCAAGATTACGACCATGTCCACTTGTCTGTATAGAAACTTTAAGATCAAGAAAAGAAATAGAAATTGAGTGACTCACGGTTTTCTGAAGTGGAGCGTAGTTGTCTCGATCACGAGGTACCACGTGGTTTTGTCTTGCCAGTCGAATATTGGCGAACATGGCCTGGTTCCGCTGCATGATTGCTTGGATCTGTTCCAAGGTTTCAGCGGAATTCCTTTGCATGTCATCCAAGTTTCTTCGAATGTCATCCACGTTTCCTCGAATGTCATCCAAGGTAGCTAGAATGTCGCCCGGCCCAATTGCTCTACTTGCATCTAAGATTGGGATTAATAAACAATGTGTTGCCCCTGAAACAAGGAGAGAATTCACTCACGAATTGCACGCAACATATGTGCGCGGTTTCTGGCACCTTCCATATGAGCATCGGTGAGCTCCGGAACAGCATCTGAATTGACAGAGATGCAAATGTTTATCACACGAGCTTGAAATAAGATGTTGTTGGACTTACTAAAACGCCTGAGGATGGTTAATTCCTTTACCGTCATCTCTGCACTGTGTGCAGCATTCTCATCAAGAGGATCCCCAGCAGCCTTGGATTCATTGATTCTCAGATGCTCTACAACGGGGATATGCAGCAAATCGGGAAACTTGGTTGCAAGAGAGTGAATGGCAATGGGATATGCGGCGGCCATTTAACAACAGAGGCGTACAAATCTAAAGAACAATGTGAAGTGAAAGGACAAAGTGCGCGACGGTTTAAAAGTTCTAACGGAGTTTTAAATCTTGCAGAGACAACAGGCTTTACACAGAACGTTGAACGTTGAGGAACGTTGAGGCCTTGAGAGGGACTGGTGATGCTCAGGTGTGAATATGACGTATGCGAGCCTCGAGGCTTGCTATGAATAACTTGTTATGTACATGATATCGGTTACTACATATGTAATTACCTCTCATTACCACCGTCACCAACTCAGGTTCAAACCACTGCCCCTGCCTACACAGGCTGAGTCCTGACCTAGTGGGTATTTCGAGAACGACGTTCGCCCTAAAATGTACCAACTCATTCGGGTCTGCAAGCCAAGCAGGGCTAACCTCGTTCATTTACGGATTGGATTACGTCCACCTCTTCTCAGACCCCTTCCGAGTCGGCTACTGGCAACAAGTGCATTGGAACCACCAAAACCCTCAAGTTCAAGGCCACAGATACCAACTGAGCCTCTTCCAAGGCCGCGTCTGGTTAATCGTATCCTACTGGTAGCAAAATATACCGGACTTGCGGCCCTCTCTTCGACATTTGGGATTCTGTTACTAGGCGCAGGGATATTCATTCATGACGCTTTTACTTATACGAACAAGGATGTCCACCGTGTACCGGTGTTACCTCTCGCACTTCATCCGGAGCAGGGGGGGCCAAAGAACCTCCCAATCGTAAGAGCACTCGTGGATGACGTAGAGGATGATGAAGCAAAGAAACTTTTGGATAAACCGAAGTTGGTGATTGTAGGAGGAGGCTGGGGGGTAATGAGTGAATTTTCATGCACCGGTACTATCGCTGACATAGACATTCTACCAGGCTATTTCAGTCTTGCAAACACTATCTCCTGGTGACTGGCACGTAACCGTCGTATCGCCAGAAACCTTCACTACATTTACCCCACTTTTACCTTGTAAGTGCTAAATTGACATTTTACAAGTTTAGCTGAACCTGCTCATGATATATAGCGGCTGCGGTCGGTACAGTCCAAGTTCGTACTTTGGTTGAGCCCCTACGCAAGATCGTAGCGCGTCTTCGCGGCCACTTCGTAGACGCCAAGGCTGTTGACCTTGTGATGTCTGAGCGGTTATTGGAACTTGAAACGCTGACCTCGACTGGTAATCCCCAAAATGTTTATCTTCCGTGAGTAGCCACTGTCGAACTCTGTCGAAACCCTCATGTTACTTTACGTCATTAATGGCCATTTATAGCTATGATAAACTAATCATTGCATGCGGGTCAACTTCCAGTACACACGGCATCCAGGGTCTAAAACACTGTTTCCAACTCAAGACTATATCAGATGCGCAAGCCATCCGACGACGAATCCTCGGTAAGATCTTCGCGATTGACGCCTCTATCATTCATTTGTGACTTTTCAGACAATTTCGAAACGGCCAGTCTTCCTATCACAACCCCTGAAGAACGCAAGCGTTTGTTGTCATTCGTTGTTTGCGGAGGTGGCCCCACGGGCGTTGAGACAGCAGCTGTACGTCTATCTCTATCAAAATATGTCCATATACGATAAAATGGAATTTACTCATGCAGGAAATATACGATTTCTGTCAAGAAGACATCGTAAACTACGTATATTTTTCAGTCATTCTATCTTTATTTGTACCTGACTCGTGCTGTATAGTACCCCAAGATATGCCGCGAAGAAGTCTCGATTCATGTAATCCAGTCGCGCGAGCATATTCTCAATACGGTGCGTGAAACCTCTTAAGAATAATTAAAGTGTGAACCTCACTTTGAGCGCAGTATTCGGAAGCCATCTCAAAGTATGCCGAGGTATGGATGACTTATCGAGAGTGCTTCAAGGTATTCTAACCGAACAACTGCATCAGGAAAAGTTCCGTCGTGATAGCGTCGACCTAGTAACTTCTGCTAGGGTCAGTGCCGTCCACCCTGATCACGTCATATACACTGTACGGGCTCCGGATGGGACAATAACTACTCATGAGATCCCGACAAACTTTGTCCTGTGGTCGACTGGCATTGCAATGAACCCCTTTACTCGTCGTGTCTCCGCCTTATTGCCCAATCAAGTACACAAGAAAGCGATCGAAGTCGATGCCCATCTTCGTGTAAAAGGTGCGCCGTTGGGCGATGTGTATGCCATTGGAGATTGTGCAACTGTGCGTCTATTTTATACTATCTCCTGCTTGGCGTGGACTTCATGGCATATAGATTGAGACGTCCGTCGTGAGCCACTTGCTGGAGTTGGTTGATGAGGCCGACAAGAACAAAGATGGCAAGATCGACTTTAATGAATTTGATTTTATGGGTATGTTGGTGGGCTTCTTCGGAAAACATTGTTTTGACGACTAGTAGTTGCAAGGATCAAACACCGGATTCCGATGGCTGAGTCGCAGTTGCAGAAGGTCAGTTTTCGTGCATGTTCTCAGAAGGCCTTATTGAATCCATCCTTTCACTCAGGTCCGAACTTTGTTCGATTTGTATGACTCAGACGCAGACAACAGTCTCTCTTTAAACGAACTGTGTAAACTGTTGGAAGAAATCGGAAATAAGATAACATCACTTCCTGCCGTAGGTGCTCAGCGTCATATCATGATTGCCCTGACTTTGGTACTGTCCTGATCTAGACTGCTCAAGTGGCTTCTCAGCAAGGAAAATATCTTGGCAAGAAGCTAAATCAGTTAGCGAAGAAACGAGAAGTCCTCGAGGCGAACGACATACATGACCTGGACGAGGCTGTATCCAAGACATTTCGCTATACTCATCTCGGCAGTCTCGCGTATATTGGCAATGCCGCAGTCTTCGATTTGGGCAATCTGTCATTCATGGGTGGCCTCGCTGCCATGTACGCGTGGCGAAGCATTTACTGGAGCGAGCAGGTTTCGGCCAGGACACGATTTCTCTTAATGATAGATTGGATCATTCGGTACGGGCTTTGCATTCTTTTTCATGCCGATGTTGATGGTTGTATTCGCAGTGGCGTATGGGGTCGGGACTTGTCCAGGCTTTGATCACACAGGATACTCTATTGCATTATCATCCTTCATCCCATTCATTCATTCTCATTACTCAATTCTTCTCTCCACAATGTGTACTGTGTACGCATCATTTCGTTGGACTCTTATGTAAAACGAACCATCACAGTATGGTAGTCTTGTTCATTTTTGCCAATCACCATGACCTTAGAATGACTATTTTGCCGACAAGCGATCCTTGGCTAGGTGGTGTCGTCATCTTTCTGTTGAGAGCTCAACATTTGGTAGTAGCGAATAAACACAGGAAGAGTACGGGACAGCGAGGGCAAAATAGAACTGAACCATGCAGCAAAGTTGTTCGGGTCTTCAAATTCAGGCCTCAGGTTCGACTACGTGTTGCTAGTGTAACAATCTGCGAATTTGAAGTGAAGTCACCTTTTGTCATGAGAAAAGCGGGTGAAGCTCAGTTACTACTAGCAAAGCATCTAGTAACTGATGTTTGAATAGGTCGTCAAACCTTGTACTCGCAATCCTCTAGTCTGAAATTAGAACTATAGAGATCGTGAGAAACCATATTCATCGTTCAACTCTTTATCGCGGAAGGAACCATGTCAAGTACAATTGCGCTGAAGTGATGGAGTAAAAGCTGTGCCTTGCCAACTCCCTCACAGATCTAGGGCATCTTAGACGTGCCGAAGCCTTGAGTTCACTCGGTCATTTGTCTGGTCAAGGACTCCAGGTACAAGAATCCTCGAAGAATGATCCCATGAAATTGTCTTTGTTCGATTCTATTCCTGCCAATCAAAGGAGCCCACAAGGGCTGTCTTACCGACAAGTGATCCTTGGTTAGGCGCGAGTATCGTCATTTTCCGGTTGGGAGCATCGATGTTGGTACTAAATGAACAAGGCAAGAGTGAGCAAAGAACGCTATAGCAATTACAAAAGAAAGAAAGGACTACGCAATGAAGTGCAAGAAGACGTACACAACGAGGAAACCAACCACAGTCAGGTCCAAAATTTCTTCGTCATAGCGCTCGGACTCATCCGGGTTGAAGGGCGCAAGCAAGGCGAGGATGGAATTAAGTAGGCCCGAGCTGCTGGATGCAGGATCAACAAGCACGGGCTGCATCTCCGACAACATGCGTGCAGCACCAATAGGCAATGCGGAAGAAGGAGCCATGTTCTCTACGGCGAGCAGTCTCGAAGATCAGCCACGTGTTGATGCGTGCAGAAACTTTGCCTACCAGCACCGATGCGATAGATTGTCAAATCTCCAAACTTGATGACACATGAGGATGGCGAAAGGACGAGGTCTGCCACCGCTTCGCCTCCAACAATTGCGGAGGTTATGCCAGGGGGTGGGTCTATTTTTTGGCCATACATGTAAGTGTGCAACTGATACTTGTGCACGCGTTCCCGATAACCATGGTCCAATTCGACGACCTGGTCGGGTGTTGTGAGGCACAAATCGAATAGGATCGATAAGAGCACATACTCCTCCTGACTTCGGTATCTTGACCACTGTAAACCGATTGCCAAACAGCCGTTGCATTTCAACGGTCAATTTTTCGTGTCCGACCACGAGAATCACATTGACTATCATGGAGTCAGATAAAGTACCAATGCATTCAACAAATCGCACTTCTGAAAGCATCGACACATGCTTTTATGAGCGTATGCCTGTTGTCTGGCGCGCTGCTAGAACTCGATGCAAAAGACGATGGAGTGTCGACAATTAAACCCGACACGCGAGCTAAGGATCCACGAATCATTGATTGTCGTGGGCTGAAACAGAAGCTAATTCTCCGCACCCTCCGGGTCATCATCATCCCTTTGTCTGATATTTTCTCCCAAATTTCGGATAAGTCGGTCCAGTAGAACTGGGTTCCGTTTAGTTTCTGAATGCCCATACCAATAGCTTAGCGGTATCAACGCATTCGAAGAGAGGGCAGTAGGAGCTGATGTAGCAGCAGAGCCAAGAGGATTGGCGGGCGATGCTGTAGCTATAGGGCTGCGAATTGGAGCGGCCGAGATTGCTCCAGGAACTGCCCAACCACCCTGACTGGTGATTCAGCACAATAAAGATAGATCCGCCTCTCGCATGCTCACCTCACTCGGATCAACGTTTACCAACACAGGGGACCAGTTCTGCCCTGCTCTAACAGTATAATTTGTCAGAATTTTGCATACTGTTGTCTTTCCCGAGTTCTCAGGGCCGAGAACAAGAACTCTTGGTGGCTCTGCATTGGCATTGGCATCATCATCTGAAGCGGGAGATCCATGCACGACACGGAGTGCTCTGACACGCATCTGCTCGAACGCAATGTGCACATTCGCATATGCCGCCATAGGGGTTTCCTCAGATACATATTCGGTGGAAGGGCGGCCTGTAATGTACTGAATGAAATAGATCAGTAACACAAGTTGTGAGTAACGACAGAAGGTGTAGCACTTATCTCCAAGGTACAACCCTGCCAGGTGAAAACTGCGGCCCTGCATTCGGTCCCGAAAAGATATGTTTTGCCTTCCGCAAGTTCAGCACCGAAGACCTCGGCCTGTCCATGAGCCAGCTGAGGAGTGGGTTCAGAAGGTGTGGAGCTGCCTGGGATGAATTTGCCTCGTGGTTGTGTACCAACGTACCTTGATTGCGAGGGAGGTATCGGGGTCGAGCTCGAACCTATACTCTGTCTCCGGCTCAAGAACCCACTGTTTCATGTCAGGCTGCGTTCCATCAGAATGTGAATCAGACATCATAGACCGCTAAGTGATGTCTCAACACAGAAAGTAGTAAATATTCAAGATTCTGACGGAATGAGATCGAATGCGGACTCCTTCGCAGCTTCGTGAGCTCAGATCAATCTGCGTTGTTCTCCAACACACGCGGCGACGACGTATTTGCGGAAGGTTCTGATTGCGACGGATGGAAGTGAAAGGCAAAGAAGCAAGGCAGCCTGCGGTGAGCTTGCTAATTAATTTCGTTAGTTTTTGAACCAAACTCAAAGTTTCAATGGGATTGTTTGGTCGAGTGAAGCAACTTCCTGTCTTCGAGTTCTTTTCATAATTCTATTCTCAAACCGAGCTTGACTCTGCTTCCTGAAACCCGACGTGTCCAAGCCGGTGTCAACGGATGATACCCTCCGCCGGCATTCACTAATCAAGTTAGTCACTCTAATCGCCTTACTCCTCAACTGGATCAGCGCCCACGCTTCATTGATCAAAAATGCCGTAAAGGCGCGGCAGAGCCTACAACTTATAAAGTGTAGGCTCACCCCCTTCTTTCGCTGTTCCCAATCAGCCAGTAAGCATGGACTCAGCCAGCGACAATTCCGAGAAAAAGGACGCCCATATACATGCTTCTAGTACCGTACACGGCTACGACGTCGACGTCGGTGCTCAGCTGATTGCTGAGACAGACAGTTCCCTAACTCCACAGGAGGCCTCTCGGCTGAGGTATGTTGTTTTATCGCCAGTATCACGTAGACCTTCCATTCATAGGTTCTCATAGGGCCAAGATTGATTGGCATGTTTTACCATTCATGTGCAGTAAGTCTTTGAGATTCTCGAAGCTTTTCGCTTGACCAAGATGCATTGACAGTCATGTACTTGTGAGCATCCTATCACCAATCGCTATGTTTCTTCTCAACGGTCTCTGTAGAATTACGTTCATGGATAAAACAACTCTGGGAGAGGCAGCGGTGTTGGGCATAATGTGCGTGTTGGCCACATGTTGTCATATTTGCATGCACTAACCTCTCGCCATGTCAGAGATGGTGCACATCTAACTGAAAATCAGTACAACTGGCTTGGCACAATATTTTATCTGAGCTACCTCGTTTTTCAATACCCTCAGAACTTGGCGTTGCAGCGCTTCCCTGTTGGAAAATGGATGAGGTGCGCTAAGAGTCAAAAATCGCATCCAACACGTTCCTTACTCTGATGGGCATTCAGCATCAATATTTTTTTGTGGGCCGTGGTCCTGCTATGTCATGCTGCTTGCAAATCTTTCGGATCATTGTTTGCGGTGCGCTTCTTGCTGGGGATGTTCGAAGGCGCTGTTACGCCCGGCTTCATGATTGTCACATCCATGTTCTATACTCATGCCGAGCAAACGAGGCGTGTCGGTTATTGGTGTAAGCTCCGATTCACTTCTTCATTCTCTCTCTCATTCTTTCTCAGTTTTGATGAACGGTTTTGCTGTGATTATTTTGGGGTTTATTAGTTTTGGTCTCCTTCACACGCATACAGCCTTCATGCCCTGGCAATGGTGAGTCACACGATCTTACATGATGCGGGGGCATTACCTTACTGATCGCACAAGGCTCATGATTATCACTGGAACCATTACATTGATCACCTCTGTGCTCTTCTGGTGTGTACAAATCATGATGATCATGCAGATTTCTCATTCATCCCTTTCGATTCGATAAGGTTCTTCTTCCCTGATTCGCCCACAACTGCATGGTTCTTAACTCCAGAAGAGAGAGTTGCGGCGATTCGCAGAATTCAAGTGAATCAAAGTGGCGTAGAGAACAAACGTTTCAAGAAAGAACAGTGAGTTTTAATATCCTTGTTCGCGACGCATCACGTTATTCTCTTTTCGGCAGGTTCCTCGAAACTGTCAAGGACCCAAAGACGTGGTTGATGGCATTCTTTGCAGGGTCTGCGTACGTCTTTGAACCATCATATATACACGCGTATCTAAGCATCCACGCGTTTTGTCAGAAACATCGTGAACTCTGTAAGAAGTTGTTCAATAATTCGAGTCCACATACTAAATACGGATGCATATCAGCTCACCAATCAACGCCAATTGATTGTCTCACAATTCGGATTCAATGGTATCCAGACAACTCTTCTTGGCTGTGTTGATGGTGCGGTCGAAAGTGCGTCTCTCCTTGTGTTGTACGATACCTTTTTCACCTCTCCCTATGATGTAGTTCTCGCCATTTGGCTGGGAGTCACGGTTCTTGTTCCACAGCCATCCATCGGCAGGTCATATGCTGGTGTACTAATGTACATTCCTGGGATACTTGGCTCGATACTCGTTAGCACACTTCCGTTCTCTAACAAAATAGGTTTACTATTCTCATACTGGATTTCAAGTACGTTCCACAATTTCATTCGAGAAGCGCCTCGAGGCGTGAAGCACTGACGGACCTTTTCATCTCATTGTCCAGTCTTTGCGATTGCACCATTTCCTATCTTCCTTGGTTGGGTTAGTTCGATAACATCCGGACACACGAAACGTATGGATCATTTATTTTTACCCCGTTTAGTCACAGGCTCAATAATGTCTGCACAGGGATTACCACCAATGGCATCGTCCTGTGCTCGTATGCGGTTGGCAATGCCGTCAGTCAGTTTATGTGGCAGGCACAGTATCAACCCAGGTGCGTAACGAACTCGTTATTATCAGGCACCACCGATCATGACGGGTCACGTTAAATTTGATGTAGGAACCACATTCCATGGGCTGTGATCACATCATGCAATTTTGCTGCCGGTATCGCGTTGGTGGTTCTTCGTTTTATGTTCGCCAGTGAGAACAGGAAACGAGAGCGAGAAACCCCCGACCAGCATGATGCGGTGTACATACGAGACGAATCGGGTGCGGAGAAGAAGGTGGACAAAGCCTTCCTTGATCTCACGGACAAACAAAACCACGACTTCCGCTATGTTCTGTAGGTGTCGCCTTGGCAGTTATGCTTGATTCCTCGCAGAAACTTCTCCTCGGATTTCCGGTCCTTTGTCAGTGTGTTTTGACGCAGTTTATATAATAATTTTCATATTCTCTAACTTGTCCACCCCTGTATTGTTTGATACTCCAGTGCTTGCTGTAATTTTTGGGCTTTGGGGTATGTTCTGATATATTACTTGTACAAAATAAAGGTCTTCTGTGTGCGATGGATGATCCTATCTGGTATAACAACTGCGGATTTGATCAAAGAAACGATAAAACCTTCGTCGGCCGACGGACAGCCGCCGAGTTTCCTTCCAGATGCTTATATGCAATGCGAAAATCAGGGGCTGCCTTTTTCGACGTCAGTGACCTCCTTGAATCTTTCTTCATAGCGATCGGCCTTCCGAAGAAGTCCACAGGTGGCTAGTTGACGAATTCAGCAGATGATCTACACAATACAGATCTGTCCTAACCTTGTCTGCAATGTCCACTTTCTCGGAAGTACGTGCTCGTTTGTTTTCAGGGACTGGCTCAGATGAGGCATCCATGCGGCGCAGTTCATCATTGCCTTCTATGACTTCCATGGGCTCAGGAGCTTCGTTGACGTATGCCGTGACATCCTTCCTTGATCTAATGGTCAAGTGAGCGATACAGACCCCAAATGAACAGATAGACAGACGTTTTGAAAAAGTTGGTTTTTGCTTGTTCCTTTCCTTTCTCCACTGCGTCTGCTTGCTTTGCGACGAGTGCGGCGTCAATCTTGGGTCGAGTTAGAAAGGTAATTTCATATTCATGCGAAAGTCACAAACCTCAATGGCGACCAACTGTCGTACAGCATACCGAGAGACTGCGATATCTTCGGCGCGCTTGCCGTCGTAGGTAATAAAAACGTCAATTGGACTGCGCGGAACAAATTATATCAGTTGGCAGGGGGATGTATCGTGCAGAACTCACGGGTCAAGCCTATACACATTTTGGCCATCCTCAGCCTTCTCTTGCACAAAGCGAAGTTCAAAAGACACCATGATCTCCACCAAACGCGAGAGCAAAGCTTTTTCCTGTGGCTTTATCACTTGACTGTTGACCTGAGAAATATACATTTTGAGATGACAAGCAAGTGTGGCAAGATCCACTCACCGGTCGCAAAGGAGGGGAAATTATACGATTGATAAATGGCGCAAATTCGAGTTGCAAGACTTGACCTGTGACGAGGTGTCTGTTGGCCCCTGCAGTCCGACCAGTTGAGCGGATACCGTTTGCTAACGATTTATAAATTTCTTCGTTTGCGCGCGTCAGCTGCAAGTTCTGCTAGGAGTAAATATCTTGCAACCACACAAAAAGTAAACGCTTACATCCCAGTCAGAACTATCTCGTTCTACCCGCTTTTCCCCTCTCTCTCGGAATAGCGGATGGAAAGGAACCAGGAAATATGACAGGTATGTATGCAGCGCGAAGTCCCCGTCTGTATACATGACCGATGAAAAGGAGTCGAAGGTCGTCAACCACTCGCCAGCCTTCTCGTAGTGGTTCAAGTTTGCGTCGTGTCGGCGACAATTGATATAATGCGCAAAACAGCCTACACTCGGGTAAAAAAATGAATGGATGTCGTCGATGTTGCACTGACCATTCGCTATACTTGCAGGATTGTTCAATCCTTCAATTGTATGACTTAGGCGGTTCACATAACGTGCCTCTTCTTCTTCGCCCATGCCAAGCTCCTTGACACGTTTCCGGGATAAGGGCGCAAATATCTCGTTGATTACTGAAGTCGCGGTAGTGTCCCCCTCCTTCATGCCCACTGTAGCACGGCGAATGAGAGGTTCAGTCACCTCATCATTGCGAGACTTGATGAACTATGAAGATTGAGAATGTTATAAGTGTAGTGTGCACACCAAGTACACACCTGCAGAGTATTGAGACAGCCTCTGAGATCGCCTTTGGCCACGCCGACCAAGGTACTCAGAGCCCTGGTATCAGCGCGTAATCCCTCCAACTCGCAAATCTCGCGGAGACGCTTGACAATATGACTATCAGCAAGTCTCGTATACCGAATTTGCTGGGCGTGAGGACGGAGTTTGGAAAGGGCATTCGCATTTTGGTCATTACAGATGCATATTATTGGGCGAAGGAGTGGACGCTTGTCTTTCTGGTCGCTCTTCTTCCCTACCAAGACAAGTTTGAGAGAGTGTCATCATTGCCAGTGGAAAAATCACGTTTGTTCTTTGGCTTGTCAAAGGTGAGCGAAACCAGCTTGTTCACAAATCCACTTGCCTAAATCGCATCAGTGACCACGGGCAGGATCATTATTCATAACACATACATTATCTCCGCCTCCAGTGGCCCCATCTATCTCATCGATGATGAGCAACACAGGTTTTACACTCCCGACTGCAGACCCTGATTCCAGCGCCGGTCGTATTCGCTCGTCGATGACCTGTGCAGAACGCGCATCACTGTGCGGAATGAGCATTGGACCAAAAATTCTGTTGGAGAAGCAGACCTCGCGTTTATCTCCATTACTTCATACCCGGCCTGCTTCGCGACAACATGAGCTAATGTCGTCTTACCAAGCCCAGGGGGACCGGATATTAGCAGTAGCTGTTAAAGGTCACGAATAAACAAATGTGCCCATTCTGTTGCATTATATGAACTATTACCTTTTCTCGTGGACGGTGGTATTCATCGTCAGGGTTATAGTTCTCATCATCTTCCCGCAGCCTCTTCTTGCTCTTCTTCTTACCGAATACACACCAGTCCCATTGCTTTACCCAAGCCATTGTTTCGCGAGCAACACGCTCATTACCTAATAGTTCTGTGAATTTTCGAGGGCGATATCGATCAACCCAGAGTGTATCCTCTGGCACCGGAATTGAGGGCTTGTGTGACTCAGACGCTCTGGTAGTGGTTTTCCTGCCAAAACATATGAGGTCGTGTTCCAAATGGAATCAAAAGAGACACACGAAAAGGACAACTTCGAAGCGGTAGCAGCCGATAGCTCATCCCTGAGTCTGTGTATAGGGACATCTAATAGGTTGCTTAATCGAGTTGGAGCAGAAGAAGCCTGAACACGATGAGGATAGAACAGGAAAGGAATGCATTGGTATCTTGCCTTCTGTGTTGTGCCTACGTACGGCTTTCGCCTTATATGTATTGCATTCCCGTCATATGTCGTAGCACGAAGCGGAGCACGTATGTGCGTAGGGATAAATGATCTGAAGGATGAAGACACGGTGTTGCGGGAACTCTGTGGCTCATCTATGCCTTTAAGCTCCTGCGCTCGCTCTTCTGGTTGTGCATGACTCGGAGTTGGGGCGATACACAATCCGCCCAAAAGGCCATTCGATAGGAAGACGGAGGAGAGCCCATCTGTGGTGGATGAGGAGCCTAGCAACGAGGCCGATGGCCCGGGCCCAAGCAGTCCAGTAGCTACAAATGTATCTGCCATGACAGTCAGTGATGTGACTTTGAGCCGTACAGTCGCGTCAAAACACGCGTCAGTCACCGTGGGAATAATGGCGCGCGCGACGCGTCTGTGGCAGCATGACAAACCAGCTGGACGGTTTCTCACAGAATCCACTCAAAGTCCTGCAAGCGGATCATCCAGGCCTTAGATTTAGTTTAACTGGCAAACCAACTCAGGTTATATGTCGAGGTTCTGTCTAAGTATAGTATGTGAACCGTTTTCACAAAGTACATCAAGTACTGTTATTTGAAAAATTCGCTGACAGCACGGGCCCAGCTCAGGTACTGCCAGAATACATCGTCTGTGTCGTTTTCAGCTCAGCAGTTTGCAATATTATTTGCAACATACGATACACTGTTCTACAGTCTGGGGCTATGTGTAACCTGAGGCTATCGAGTGACTCGTGACAGCAGCAAGGCATGCGAGACGCTCTGAGGCTTGCATATCCGGACCCACGACCTTGGTGCGTCACTTTCACTGTCGATCGAGTCGGATCGACCATGCCCACTTCTGCAGTACAAGCTCTCTGTTCAGCACTAGTTGATCCTTAGCGCTTAATAGTGCAATCATGTTAAAGACCTCATCGGAAGATTTGAAAACGATCGGATCTGATGCTTGAACTTCGCTCATAGTCCCCATGTCCTTACTCCCATCTTCTCCTACCACTCGTTCTGTCCGCCACCCAACCCATGCTCGATTCTTGTAATTTTCCTTCATCGCACCATCATGACCGGTAGCTGGAAAGGCCAATCTATCATACTTGAAGGTTAGTCACTTCATATCACCTAGTTTTTGTTGTATCTCGCTCTACCTACACTCCTCTACAGTCATCAACGCCAAGAAATATCGAATTTAGTCCCTTCTGAGCGCATGTCCGCTGTCATTTACATATCCCTTAATGTTGACCCCAGGAGACGCTTCGAAATTAACCGTCAAAGTCCTATCATCAGATGAATCTGTAGCGTGTGGCGAGACCATGTCCCTGTAAAATCCCACGTAGACTTTCAAACGCAATTTGACGATTCATTCTCTGTTTGTAGAACACTCGATGCATGATACAAATTATCATTGGTCATGTGGGCATCCTTCGAGCTCGGTGGAATGCTAGGCAATGGAGAAGTCATCAGAAAACTACTAGTTGGGATGAGCCCTTCGGTGAGTAACCTGTTTGCCATTCATGCACAACTCCATGCCGCTAATCGTGTAGAATAGAGCAAGTACATGCACCCAAAACGATCGATATCTTTTTGGTAACGCGAGTACCACCGTGACATGACGCCTGGGAGTCATTCTCAATCGTATATGTCGTGCGTGGATTTGTGCATGCCGGTGGTGAGTGATTTCATCCAGCCTGCGTTTACCAGCAATTGAGCTGGAGTATGTGTAACAAGATAATGAATGTCGTTTGCAATGTCCCTGATGCCACGATAGCAAGAGTCAGGTATTAAGCACTAAAAAATATCATTGTGCTCAATACATCCCATTTACGGGTGTGCTCGTGTGTGCAAGCAAACTGATGTATCTTAAGGCGCTATGGCCGAGTGGTTATGGCGACAGATTAGAAATCTGTTTCGGTTTCCGAGCGCAGGTTCAAATCCTGCTGGCGTCGTACATTTTTTTCCTCGTTTGCTTGGTCTGAGGACAGATGGGAAAGAAAACCATCAGTTGTACGTGAATATTCTCTCTGTATAGCAAGAAAGGCTGAAGGTCTCAGATAAATGAATCACAAGGGATGTTGAGTTTTGAATTCATTCAGTGTTTGGGAAGGTCTGGATATCTAACATATCTAACATACAAGCGGTGACCTTCGGTCGTTGTTTTATCACAAAGGTTTGTACACTATATTTGCACCAATTTCTCTTCGGTTCCTCTTGAAACTCAACGGCTTTTGACATGGGACATATAGTTGACCAATGAGCAAAAGGATCTGTTCTGAAATCGAGAACTGTGCGAGAGAGCGAAACCTTGGCAGCCCTTGAGAGTAGTCGCAAAGGAATCTGTTTGCGTTTCACTGTCCAACAGGAGCAGTAAGGATGAGAACAAAAGGTGATTTGTGGAATACAGTGGTCCTTGAGCAGTTGGATTTCGACGAATCGACGATGTAGAGCTGTTATTCGTACTCGCGATAGTTGCCAGCTAGTATTTATAACTTTATTGTTGAATTCGTCGCAAGATAAGTTTTGTGGAGAGAAGAAGGCACGTTCGTGCTTGTGTAGTGTTTACGTGTGTGTAGGGGTTCTTGGCAAGTAATGTGCGCCGGGGATGGACGTGTAGTTCTGGTTTGGTTTTGTAGGCGCTGCAGTCGCCTTGAGTCAGGAACCAGCAGCAGGATGCATTCACTCGCGGGATCAACCTGAAGAAGGCCCCACGTATTGCCTCCATGCGTAAGATGTTGAGTCCCTCTCGAGAGACGCGCTATTCCCTGCCTGTTATTCTGGTGACTGGTGAAATGCGCTCTACTGACAATGCATTTGATACGCACTGGTCGCGACACAATTGTCGTAGCCTAGAAGCAAATCCCGCATTGGGATCGAAGAGTCAGTGCTCTGCCGGTTAGTGACTGCAGTGTTCGTTCAATGAACCCAAAGGGTGTGAAAGTCGGTGTGGCACGCCGCTCGCGTGACCAGTCCGTCAATGAGGTAAACTGTCAATAGATGCCTATCACTCGGAACCTTCGGCCTTTCCATCTCTCGGACTCGCATTCGAACAGGTCTGTCAAGCGCAGCCGCTGGTGAACCACTTGCATGCCAAACAATCATGCATTCATGTGGTGAGTTCATGAACCAACACGTAATATACACTGAGGAGATATGAATACAACAGGACATACAATGAGAGCCTCGAAACGCTGCTCTTTCACTTGTTTGTTTCGCCCTGCAGTGACATGTGCCATCTACATTATTCTGCCTTTATTTGATTTCCGACTCTATCATCTTTCGAGGTTTGGGATCTATTGCGGAATCCCACATTCGCACGCAGTGCGGCAGGAACACATCGTAGGGGATTTGACTCGGGGTTTTATTCAATACTGTCCAATCTCCAGAAGCCAATCGTTCAAGAACTTCAGCTGAAACATCCAGAAAGAACAGGTTATTAGCTTTCAGTGAAATTTAATGGATATGGATACCTACTAGGGGCATCATGATACGTGCTATAGCTAGTCCCTATGCGGATATAGGAAAAAGTGGTGGCTCTATCTGAAAATACTATAGCGCACAATTTGCGATATGGCAGTGTATCGCGGCGAACCAAGGTACCTCTCTCATACTCAAGCCAACCATTCCATTGCGAAAGGAAATTTTCCAATGAAAATGGAGAACCCCAAGCATGAGGCTTCACCTTGATCTCCTCTGCAGCGAATGCAAGTTTGATCACAGCGATGAGTCCACGTATCAAGCAAAGTCGCATGAAGATAGTGAGACTGTAGACATGATGTTGGTAAAAACAGCAATTAGGCTAGAGATGGAAACACTTACAGATAAGATGATGTCATATTTTTAGTAAACTCTTTCATCCAATTGTCGACCAAGCGCTTCTGAACGTAAATATGTTTCCTAGTGTCCTTCGGACCTTTGCCGCTATGACAGCCCGAGTATGCACGCACATCAATGAATGCTGAGTGCATCATAGGGGAGTCGCTGCCAGAAAATGTGGGAGGGGTGTTTTGTAGATGTTGGGTGATCTCCTGAGCCCTTTGCTTCACTGCAACTTCGTCGGGGTTTTCAAGAGTGTTCTTCGCCATGTGATGCAAGATAGGAAGGTCAAGGATAGCACTGTGAACAGTCTCCCTCACAAGGTGACAGAAGGGGTGACCAGCAGGTAATTTCCGTTGATGACGACTCTCAAGGAAGACACATAGTGGATATGAGACTGTCATTATATATGTTGCATGGGAGAGAAGAGCAACTCACCCCGTTTGTGTCCACCCCCTCATGCTGTGCACCGCTGACGCACACTGTTATTCAGTGTTAATCATGTCAGCTCCAGCAGTGAGAGATGTCCGTGTCAATGGCCCACTCTCATCTAGCATCATAAGTACTTCGTAGAGTCGGGGAATGCTTACTGCATCCGGAATCCCTACGGATCTTAAAATAAATTGCATATGCACGATCAATGCACGATTCAACGCAGGCTCCTTCCCACCGCTGTGTCGAATAGCCTGGATTCAACGTAACCTCTGTCGAAAAGGGATTAGCGAGAAATATACGAGTACGAAAAACAGGTCTACATTGTTGGTACAACTGCTCAACAACCTCGAGAACTACCGCATTCCACGTATCACATTTTGTTTCCATCCTTACTGCTCGAGTTAGACAGGGAATCGCAAACAATTTCGCGACTAGCTTACGTCACTACATAGCAGGTTCTTAATGGGCCAAAGTCTCACTCTCTCAGTTCTCGATCTCAGAACGGATCCTCAGGCCTCAAGCCTCATGCACATGGTCAACTCTATACCGCATTATCCCGAGCCAAAAGCCATCAAGATATACTATGCTTATCTGCAGGAGGAAATGAGAAGAATGATATCATTATATCATCGCCGGTGTGTTTTTAGATGTTTTTGAATTTCCTTCATACCAATAACGAACTGCTCAGGTTTTGACCTTGTTGGGACGAAAATATAGTTCGCCCACTCAAATGCTACCTCCCACAGCTTCTCTCTTTCAGCATCTTGCAAATCTCTCAAGAAATCCCAGAATACTATCACATCCCGTTCATATTTCATGCGGATGAAACTACTGGTGATGGGTCCATCGCAGATGAAAATCTGTACGACGCACTGTTGTTAGGGACGAAGCGAATCGGACACGAGTTCTCGCTTGTGAAACACCCAAAGCTGATGTCAATGTGCAGGGAACGCGGTATAGCGTTAGAGGTCTGCCCAATTTCAAATGTGATCTTGGTGCATTAGCTTCCCTCCCTTCCATCTCATACTATCCGGTACTGACTACGTGAGGGGCGAGTAGAAATTGGCGGCATCGATGTCGATGCATCCTCTCCCAATCTTGATCAACCATGGTGTACTAGTTGCTCTAAGCTTAGATGACCCATCGCTGTTCCAGAACATGGCTTTGGCTTTTCCCAAGTTTGCTCCATTTTCACGCCCCTCTCTCGTCGTCACTCAAACATACGCAACTACAGGTGCTTGCAGCAAGCGAAGTCACTGGCCTGCTCACGCTGGAGCACATCGCACGGGGCAGTATCGAGGCACATATCTCTCTAATCTCTGTTCCGCTTTAAGTAATGACTGAATGTGTTCGGGTACAGCGCTCAATGCTCACTGTTGGTGAAAAGGCGCGTGCGATGCCAAAATGAGAAGAATGCTGGGAGCGTTTCGTGGATGAGATCGTCGAATTTGACAGAACTAATCGATAACCACATCTTGGACACCTTGCACCTTGGAATGGATCGAACTGCGCAGCCAAGGCTGCAGTTCGTGCCTTCACTGATGTTTCTGACCATGGAATTCAACGTCAAGGTGATGTTAGTAGCACCAGCCCAAGTTCGGTCGAATGCCACTGCTAACTAGGCAGCCACCTTGGAATTATCCTCCACGTCCATCTACAAGCCTTACTTCGATCGGGTGTACGAATGCCTGAATGGTAGTCAAGTCAAAGGGAGCATGGATACCGATGAATTTGCACGCCCTGTAGTTGCAAAATTTCTGAGTCCCAGCCTCCACTGGCTCAGCTTCATATTTACAGCTGACCATCATATGTCCAAGATCGGCAATCATGGCGATGGCGGTGAGGTCTTAGCTCTATCAGTTTTACCAATGAGGTTCTAAAGGAATTTGTACCCAGACAACACGCGTACACCACTAAATGGATGGGAGATAGGCATGAAGAACCTACTCCCTGATATAATACCTTCTCACGCACAATGCTCTCGGTCCTATCAACGGCTTTCTGCGACGAGAAGTGGATCTTACAACTACTTCAATTGCTACTGTGATGGGGACAGTTGGCCTCGGCATGGTGCAAATGTATAAAGTATTTTAGAATCAAGATAAACGTAAGAAGGCTATAAGGCAGTAGTACCATTTAAGCCAAATGCAAACAGATTCAATAGGCACGTAGACTCACAGCCAGCGACCATCTGGACTCTTTGTGCTTAGCCACTGATTGATCAAATCCTGATCAAGATATATGTGCTCCCTACCCGCCACCTTCTCAGCAACATTGGAACCATCATGTAGGAGCCCGCCACCAATGGCTGCTGATTTACTGCCAACAATCACTGGACAGTTGTTTCGAAAAAGGTCTCGAATTTCATCCATCCTTGTCAGCTGCGATTCTGGCGTAGGATTGTCTACGAAAGTGGAATTTGCCATGTACTCCAGAATGTCATTGTCATGAAGAAAACCTCGACGAGTTTCGTCGACGAGCTGATAAAATCGATGGTTTGGGAGAAGGCGACCTCCACTATTTTCAAGAAAGACGTAGAGAGATGTGTCGGCACTGTAAGGAGGAGGGTTGCATACAGATGAGTTTGCAGTCATGATAGTCGAATTTTGGTATTCACATTCAGGGGCCACTGGCCTCCAACTTCAACTCACATGTTTAGGGGTCTCGTCACTTGAACGTGACCTATCATGACTATCTCATATCCGCTATGTGTCTTCCTCGAGAGTCGCGAAGAAAGACTATCTCCTGATCATTATTTCTATCGCGTCGTCGAGGAGACTATTCAAAATGTCATACATTGCCCGACCGTCTTGCATTACATGGTGAGGAGCACTCTCCAAAATCTCGACGAAGTTGCGGAGAAGCAAAGGGCTCAGGAGATCACCCAATATCTACAAACTACTCGCCCCACAGTTTCTGGCAGTGACTCCCCCGCAATGAATTCAACATTCGTCGATGTACGTGCATACACAGCCTGTCAAGGTGGCAAAGATTCAAGGAGCAGGAGGCTTGCCCGAAAACACATATATATCCAGAAGCGCTTGGTTGACGACTGGATGAACTTAGCTTCAACCAATAGCACCATAGTAGGTAACTATTCTTTCGACCGGGAATTCCGGTAAGTGGCTTGACCTTTAGATTTTTGCTTGTTGCTAAATATGCCATCTCTGTAGGCTCCTCACTATCTTCGTGAAGCTTTGCTTGATACGTGGGCTCATTGCTGTGGTCAGGCTTGCGTTCACTTCACAGGACGTTGATGTGAAGTATGAGGCTCATGGTTCTCCATGCTTGCTGACCAATTTCCTCTTACAATGGAATGGTTGGCTTGAGTTTGATGCTGGTAAATCTGTTCATCGCGAGAAATTGCCATACCGTAAATTGCGCTCTATAGTGTTTTCAGACAATTCTGAATCGTCTCTGAATCGTGGTTACGTGCGGATGAAAGGTATGTGTGGAATTTTAACGAAAGGTATTGACATGCATCAGTGACCTTTGGACTATTTCAGGTGATTGGTCCTACTCGAATATTCGATTGATGGCTGGAGATTGGACAGCCATTCCACCAGTGTGTCCTATGCTCTACGATGAGCTCCAGCCGCACTGTCTACGGATGTGGAATTCTCCACCAGATCCCAACCCTGCAAAAATAGAGACGATGCCATGGACAGGTGATTACAGATCCTAGATGGGCCTAAACAAGTGGAAGAGTATTAGTCAAGTTATTGTGTCCATGGGGTATGATTACGTAGCTGAATCTTATTCAAGTTGACAGCCTGAGTATCTCCAGTGGCCGATGGTACCACATCTTCTCTGAACCAACGTTCGACCGCAACCCGAGCGCTGAATACGCGAAGCCTAAAGGCTAAGATACTTGAGCTTAGCAACAGGTATCACGATGCAGTGCCTTGCAATCTTTTGCGGTCATTTAGGCCTTGACGTGGCACAGGATCCGTGCCTTGCAGTCTGACTTGTTTTTGTCATTTTAGAAAGTGATGATTGACTCGCATAAAATCAATGTGCGATCCTGCTTGGATGATACTACCACCAAATCACCCTCCTCTCACGACTCCACATTGACATTGCAGCGCAATGATCTACAAACTCTTCTTTGCGACATTGTTGTTTCCACTCAAGGGAGCACTAATAAGATGGCGGGCAAACTTCACTCCCAAAGTTCAACTTGTTCCAGAATTGCCCTTGGTCGACGATTTACAACACGTCTCTCAGCCTCGGTCGTTGGTAGGTGTGTTGCGACGAGTTAACGCAGAAGAAGTATGTGCAAATTTACACGAGGGTGCTTGGACGCTAACTATCCGTGCTTCCTTGTTTTCCTAGGGAATTGACGGGTTGTACAAAGGAATTCGTGAGTCCTTCGAGCATTCCGAATCATTCTCTCAAGATTTATAATTATCTTCCTCCGTGACACAGTCCCTACCCTCGGTTTCATGTTATTCTGGGAGCAAATGTCTATCCCGTCCATTGTGGTAATTGGATATCTTCACTTCGGGGTGTACGACCAGAGTACTGTTCTCATAATTGCTATCGCTTCTCTCGTCAAAATCATTGCAACCGTGATCGAGGCTGTCTTTGTCAATCGGTGCGTTCTATTGGGCAATCGTTCATTTCCATGGGCTGAAAAAGCATAAAAGGGCTGTAACAACTCGGGAAGACATCTCTTCATTCTCCTTACGACGAGCGCTTGATGCGTTACTCTCTCCGACTGAAAGAAAGCATCCTTATCGCATATTTAGCATCCCGGGCTTGCTTGCGACCTGCACTTTATGGGTTTTGTATATCGTAGGCACAATTGGAGCACGCCACTTTCTATTCGTCAAACAATTTCCAGAGAACTTTGGGAACTGGGAGGACATGAGGCCCCACATTCCTCTCTTGGTTGGGGCCGTGATTTTTTCGTTCGCGCTTAATGCTCTGGTGCTCACTCCACTGGAAGTTATGATGGTTCGATTGTCTATCCAAGCCAAGGCGACCCAAGTTGTACTTCTTCTGGATACACCACCGGTTGAAACTAGCGGGCCTGTCAGGTAAACCCTCTCATTCACGTTTTCCGGGGCCATCTTAACATCCGTCATTGCCCCTCAGACTAAGGACTGATAAAGATGGATATACCGGACTTATCAGTTGCGCGAGGCTGATTATTGAGGAGGAAGGTTGGGGTGCGCTTTATCGGGGGTGGTGGTGGACAGCTTTCCGTGGTATACTCTTTATTTGAGTTTTTGCAGAGTATAGAAATATTCCTGCACTTATTTAATAATTTGGCTTGACGTTTGTTGACAATATGATACCTACGGCACACAAAGTCCGGCAGTAGACCCTATACTTAGCCACGAGGCAGAATCCGAGATATCGATACGAATCAGCAACAAGTAGCTCCGCAAGCTCTCAAAGGACTTGCATTTCGTGCGTGGGCTTTGGTTGTGATCTCTACGTTATTTTCCTACCAACTCTTATGCAATGGTTCCCTCAATTGATGAAGTCGAGGAATACTTTCAGTCTCTCGAACGCTTTCTGACAGATTCTCTGGTGGTCACCTCGCCTGCTCTTCCAAACATTCGAGAGGCCGTTCACCGTCTTTGGGTTGATATCTCTCGCTTTGGGCCACCTGGTCTTTCTTCATTCCCTGACATCCATGTCCCCGGTCTTGGGGCATTTGAAGTTCCTCCACCCCCGCCTCCGCCTCCACCCCCGAGGACTCTCGTAGAGAAGGCTGGTGATTGGATCATAGAAAATCCATGGAAGAGCTCTAGCATAGCAGTAACAGCTCTTGTTGGAGCCGGCCTACTTGCTGGCTACACTACCTTCCATATGACGCACGCCCATAAGAGAAGAGTTCGGTCTACTACTGTCACTCCCGAGAAACGGCAGGTTGTTGGTAAGCACTTCTACCACTCGCTTGGATTGTCTTTCCATTGCTGATATCTTCCTAGTCGTGTTGGGTGGTGATCACCCACTTGGCCTCCCTCTTATCATTGAACTTGAGCAGAAGGGATACATCGTTATCACTAGCGTCTCCACACCGGAAGCTGTTAGTAGCATTGAAAGCAAAGGACATGGTTATGTCCGAGCTCTTGTCCTTGACCCTAATGAGGTGTGCAACTATTGAACCCTGCTTTCCAAGTTCATATAACCGAAGATCATTTAGCCTGGCACCATCCCAATCTTCCTTCGGTCGCTCGCATCTACTTTATCCAGACGGTTCCCAATTACAGCCGCTGGTGACCCATATGCAACCACCCCTTATCATCCCCTTCTGCATTCCATAATATCTCTACTCACGCTGCCGGTTCCATCCATTCATACGGTACCGACCCCCATTGAACAGCTATCTTTACGAAGTACATATCTTCCGCATCTTCTCTCCACGCACTTTGCTCCTCTCCAGGCACTTCAAGCACTCCTACCATTACTCCGCTCGGATGCCCAGCGCGCGTACGGACGCAAGTCCATCATTGTGTGTCTCCCTGCTGCTGATGCACGTGTTGGACTTCCTTTCGGTGGAGTCAGTGCCATGAGCGCAGCGGCCACTCTTCGGGCGTTGGACGTGTTACGCCGTGAGGTTGCTGTTGGACAAGGCATGAGCTCCATCCGTATCGTTGCTGTTGATGTAGGTGTCGTTGGCGAAACCCCCGTTTCCAGCCTTGAAAATTCACACGCAATGGACGACTGGACTCCCTCAGAGAAAGCAACATACGGTCAAGCATTCGCTGCGCTCGGAGAAACTAGCATGGGACAGTCTCGCAGACCGGAGGACATTTCTGTCCTGGTAGATAACATAGTTGGTGTCGTCAGTGCCGGAACAAAGACGAAGATGGCAAGTAAAACGATCTGCGGTATCCGCGTTGGTTTTGGGTATGAGAAGATTAGAGATTGGATTCGTGGTGACCGATTTGCTGTTGGTGCCGGTGGTTCGTTGTTTTTCCGTCTTTTTTACGCATATATGAGAGCTAACAATTGTTGTCCATACAGCAGGGACATATACGTTTGCGTCATTCCTCCCTGGCATGTTGCTAGATGGATTGCTGAGTCTACCTCACATATTGGTTGGTGTTCGTAATCGGCTCTTGCCTGTGCCTCCTGCACAGCCACGCACAGTCCCAAAGGTGGCTCGTAACATTCCCTCTTCTACCGCGGTTTCTGTAGTTCTTCCATCATCTTCCTTGACAGTGAGCAGAACACACTCTGCTCCACGTCCGTCACCTCCAGAGACAGCTGCAGCTGCGCTCGAGCAGACTGAGCATCTTTCCGAGCCTGAAGATATAAGTGAACTTGGAACAATCTCGGAGGTTGATTTCGAGAGTAATTCTGGGTATGGTGATGCATCTACAGTGGAGAGTAGCTGGGTGAGCTTGGGGTCTCGTGGGCCCACTGATGAGGTTTAGGTCTCGCAAAAGGCTGACTGCTTTGCGTGTTGCTATTTTATTGATTGACAAGGATTCTGATCACTGATACTTTGCTTGTGCGCTTTGTTATGTATATTCTGTGTCGAACAAATATTACTCGTGCTCAGCACGTTGCAATGTGTAACCCATTTTCCTGCGAGCACTCTTTTGCTCTGAAATTTAAGGACGTGATACTTAGCTTGATCATCGTCTACTGGGAGTCTAATCTAAATATGGATAGCAGCTGCTCGGGAAGATGGCACTGATTCAGGAGTTACTTTCTGCTCTTCTACTAGTTCCTCATTGATCTGCCAGGTACACTTTATCGATACCATTTTGGATCCGGATGGGTACGTTAATATCGGTCATTGTTACGGTTTGACAAAACCAAGCTACGTCAGGTCTCTCGCTTTGGCTGGTGCCCAATCCTGCCCAATTGCAACTTATCCAAAAGGTGTTGCCAAAGCAGCCTAAGACACGTCCAGTGTCCGCTGCTTCCTACCCAGATATAACCCCTCATATCACACTGGCAAGCTCGGGAAAGGCAACGCAGGATGCAATCCTGCGAGCCATACCATCTACTCTGCATCCAATTCCAGTCGAGTTCCAGAAGCTTGAAGTCGGCGATCATTATTTTAGATCTGTTTTCATATCTGTAAAGAAGACGACCGAACTCGTCGCGCTGCATGACCATATTATGGCTGCGCTCGACAGGGATGGAGCATCGCCTTCAGCCCCAGCATTTCCGCACATGTCCATCAGTTATATTGCAGATGAAGATGGGGCTGCTGAGCGGAAGAAGGCCGCTGATGAGCTGCGGGCTATCGCAGTTGTTGAGGGTTCAGAGACGGACCTAGATGGGGCAGAAACAGTTGTTCTTCGCTGTGGAGACTCCGAGGAAGGACATGTGTGCCTTGCGAGATTTGAAGGCACAGAAGTGTGGATCGTCCGATGTGAAGGACCAGTACAACACTGGCAAGTGTTACATAAAATAACAGCGACACCAGACGTTACCTAGGATTGAAGACTAGGTTCATGGTGAGATGAGACTCCATCACTGCAGTCACGGTGTAGGTTTATTACATGATATACAGAACAAGGAGTTATAGTGATACAATCAAATTTCAAGATTAGTTGCAAGGTGCGAGGAATGATTGGTATGCGGACTAGATCAATGCAAATGAAAGCAAGAGACAAGCAAAACTGCCAGATCAGCAGAACGAAAGAAGACGAAAGAGCAGGACGATAATGGAACGAAAGGACGGAAAGTGCGGTGGACTGCCGGAACGTCTAAAATATTACATGATGATATTAATGTCTTCGGTTTCGGTGTGTGAGTGTCGGTGTATATGCAATTCCGAAAATTATCAGATTGATTTTCGATTGTCGTCACTGTGATCAAGAGTGAACGAAGATGATGACGAAGCTGATGGTGGAGGTTCGTAAAGTGGGAGAGGAGTTGAGTAATCGATCTTGCGCTCTCCATTCGAGTAGAAGAGCTGAGAGTATGCGGGAAGACTCTGGCTGTATGGAGCGCTTTTATGGAGCTCTATTTCACCCACGATGGTGCGATCGTCAGCGGGTGGAATAATTGATGGGGCAGCCACCCGCACATGCTGCATGGGTAGTGAAAAGTGGAGGCGTTCGCTCACAACCTCGCCGTCGGGTTGTTCGTAGACACACCGGAGCGCAATGTGCATCACGTGGGACACACTAAAAAGAGGGCTATTTTCAGATATGCGACGGCCGCGGAGCCCAGCCCAATCCAATTGGTGGGGCTCTGGTGCCAAAGGTACATTTGCCTCGAGCACATACCAGTTCTCTGATGAAGAACGAGTGGTCGCATCGCCTTCTGGAGAGTCATTCATGAAGATGCGACCGTCGCCAGAAATAGTGTACTTCCCGGAATTCGAGGGATCAAAGAGGGAAAACGAACGAGTTGAAGTAGATTTGGAGGGATATGGGTTCATGAGAAGGCCAATCTCATAGAGTGTATGCACAGAATGTGCATTTCGAAGGGGGAGAGAAGGAGGTTGTTGTGTCCTAGGCGGGACCATAAATCGAGCTACGCGATCAAGAGAAGTAGTGCTCCTGAATAGACATATCGTTAGCACCATGAATAGTAGATAGACAATAATGCAACACACCTGTACGTTTCAGTCTGTTCAACGTCAACAGTGAAATCAGTTATTCGAAGGCGCTCTCGCTGAGAGGCGTCCAGTTCGTTGCCTTGTAAGCGCAGGATAAGAGGAACGGATGTCTCATCCAAAGTCACTGCGGTAGGAATGGACGCGACGACCTGAATCTTCTTCAGGACTTCAGGCGGAATAGCCGTTTCTGTGTCATCTTTCCCTAATTGCGCATCGACGATGAACAATGCCATCGGGAAGACAGAGATGGAGGACGAAGAAGAGGGGGCAGAAGGAACCTCGGCAAAACGAACGAGAGTGACTGGACATCTTGGCGCGTTAATTGTGTGAGTGCGACAGCCAAAAGGTGAACAAAAGCTGCTAAATATAGAGGAGCTACCATCCTCAAGATAGATAAAAGTTGCAGTGGCATACAAAGCGTAGCGCGTCCCAGCTTCAACTACATTGCGATCTCCGTACGCAGATGTAGTCGGCAACCAGCCAGGAACAGGGATGTCAAAAATGACATTCCAAGAGCAGGGCTTATTGGAATCTTCGTGCCCTTCGTTGGAAAGGTCAACGGGTTCACCATTTACAAGCTCACGAGTGATGGAGCAGAGCCGCAAAGGGGCATACCCAATGTCTGGGGTGATCATTTCGGATTGTCCCTCAAATGTGACGGTGAGCGATTGCATCAAAGCACAAGTTGTGCTCCGCCGGCGCTGGAACATAAACGAAGGTGAACTGAGCGAGATAGACACATGGCCTGCCAGAGAGAAGGCAGATCTAGGAAGGTCTATCAGCACAAGCGAGACGTTTGACTTTAGCAGTTCTAGCTCACGAAAAGTCTGGTTCACCGTACAATTCCAAAGAACCTGAAAAGGGGATGATGTCTATCGACACAGGCATATTGACTGTCTACAAGGCAGTAGGCAAGGGATATCTATAAGAGACCGGGGATATCAGCGACTGAGCCAGGAGAATGACTTTCCTTTAAGCGATGGACATGAGTCGTTATATAGGATATTTTTCGGTTACACGCACCCACGCATAGCAACCTGCAGGGTCTGAGACAGAACAAAAGGCGCGTGGCCCGCCATCTGGAACGGCTGAACTTCGGCATCAGCTAAAATTTGTCAAGGCACACTGTCCTGGTTAGACGGGAACGTTTGCTCAGCCAAAATTCCTTTTGTTTCATTAATCCGGTTGTTGCCTTTGTGAGCGCACAAAAGCAAACATAGGCTTGGTGGCTGTGCACCTCTTGAGATAATTTTAATGGAGAAGCGCTACTTCCAGAGCGCTAGAGAGCACAAAGCAAGCCGTATAAAAACAATGCTCCAAAAGCAGCAGGAGCAGAAAGATCTTGATGCGTCTGTCGCATCAATGAGCAGATGGCGTACATGCATCGCTAAGGCGATAAAACGTGTGTAACGCTACAAAAGCACGTAGATAATCGCCCACAGATACCATATAAGCACGCCAGGTTGGTGTGCTTACCGCTCGGTACGATTGCGCGTTGATGACACGTGTAGGCATCTACGCAAACACCTTGGATACTGCCAGTGCATCTTCATCCCTCTTACGAAGCACTTTTCTCTTTGATGTCTCCTCCTGGGCTTCTTTCCGTTGACGGTATTTGTCACCCCTGGCATGCCTGACTGCTGAGCGCACGGAAGCAGGCGTAACAAATTCTGTTTGTGAAGTGAGTGCGTGAGTAAGAAATATATTTGCTCAAGTGTACGAACCAGGATTGGAATAAACGGTGGCGCCACCAAATGCTCCTTCAAAAATACGGATGGGCGTCAGCACAAATCGGGGGCCAATCTCCACGAGAGATGTCTGAGGTGGGCCGTTAGGCTGCAACGGATCCTTTTCCATTATCTACGGAGATGAAATGGAGTTAACGCTCGGTAACAAACCGAAGAACCCAGCATACCTGGAAATTCCGGAACCAAATTTTATTATCGAGGATAGAAAAGGTTAAAACGTGGTCGATAAACGGTTTGGCTTTCCGAGCCAGTGGGGGAACACCGAAGATCTACGTGGAGGAACGGAACATAATCAGGCGTCAGCGACCTTCCGTATGGCCCATGAACGTACATGCGTGAAAACCTCTTTGGTAAGCTTTCCCCACTCTGTTTCATCAAACGCTTTGTCAAAGCTGAGAATTCCTCTGCTTCCTTTTAGACAATTTCCTGTCATCTTCAGCTCATCCATTGTATGCACGTTTTGAACGTGTAATTTTATGCTGGGCCCATTTGGTGTTTTCGTAGCCCACATGTATAGGTCTTCATGTCTCCTTGCTTCGAAGTAAAGCGTGTTATTGCAGTTGTTCAGGTCTGCTATCTCAGGCAGAAGATGCAACTGTGACTTGGAATCAAGTTTGGAATCTGAGATAGATCCCATTGAGAACTGATGAATGTGTCAACAAAAGTGTCACTTTACCTTTCTTTACATGAGGTAGCAAAGTCTCAAGATCGTTCATGAGATGTCTCATGCGATGGGTGATACCCCGAGAGGAGAGTAGTAAGACGCGTTGCTTGTTTCTC
>JABBWF010000359.1:0-31525 GCA_016647645.1 Suillus variegatus
ATATTATACAAAGTATTTACAAAGAATTCAGTCTAAATATCATAGAATCTACTCTAAAGTCTCTACTCTACTCTATACATAACAACAGGTTATGAGCCCTGCTTCATGTTAAGACCATGCACAAAGGGTAGGACTGATTCTGAGGGGCTTGGCTTCAGCTCGTGCGCTGCGCCCCTTACCCGAGTATGTGCCCTTAATTTCAGATTGATGTCCGGAGAAGATCCGAAGACGTCCGAAGGCGCGGGAAACTTCGGAAGGACTTTCCGGACGAGTGCAAGTAACTTCCGGATGAGTGTGGGAAAGTTCCAGAGGAACTTCCGGAAATTACAATGAGGTTTCGTCCTGATACGGATATGTGTAATGGCTACTCAGGACTTGTCCTGAGTAGAAGCAAACAGAGGTAAGGCTGCAAGGACAATGTCCGAAGCAGAATAGGTCCGGAGGACCGCGGGAAAGATCCGGACAAACTTCCGGAAACTTGGAGGAAGGTAGGATCGTAGCGTAGGATCGGATGATCGGATGAGTTTTGGATCGGATGAATAGAGGATCGGAGGAGTGGAGCTCCAGCCTAGGGAATTCCTCCCTAGGCCTAAGTGGATATTCACAAGGAAGTAACTAGTATGAGGACTTAGTGTGAAGACTAGTGCGAGGACTAATATGATATTCAGACTGAGGAACTACAGGACATATACAAGAGTTTATATACTAAGTGACTATCGGAAAGATCAATAAGCAAAGGTCCGAGGCTATGTATGAAGCATAAGCAAAGTTATCAAATGCGAGTCAGAAATGAGGCATAGGTTAACAGATCAGTAAGCATACCGGTAGTAAGTATAACCGAGGTACCAGGAACAAGGAATACCGGATAGGCTGTGTTAACGTTATGCACAGGAAATGAATTAAGAAGCTTATCGTATATCGGATAGTAAACGGATCTATACATTGGATCGGACCGGATCGGATATGGTCCGGACGAGATGTGTGGATATATAGGATGTGGCATTAGGGCGATGGGACAAGGATGAATGATGCAGGCTAGCTGCGAAGGATAAGGGATCTGGACATGGGCATGCGGATGTGGATGTGCAGAGGTGCAGGGATCCGGATGGGTACTGGAGACATGGATAGGACATCCGAAGGTCCGGATGAGGTGTGGGAATATTATCGGATGTAGGTCCGGAATACGGGATATGACACTTCAACAATCATGGATACTACGTTCCCCAGCAGCTCCTCACTGTACACCATCCCCAAACTTGCCAATGATGGCTCGAATTGGATAACCTATAAGGAAAGAGTGTTAACAGTGATCCATGCATGAGGTTTGATGTGATACCTTGATGGTCGAATTAAAGAACCTACCCCATACAAAACCAACTTGGCTGGAAAATTTGAGAAGGCAGATGGCATGGTAGCAACTGAAACAGAAGTAGAAGAACCTGAAGAAAAGATAGATGAATATCTACAAAAGGACTCACTCACCTGACAACATATATTCAGTACCATCTTGGACTGATTATTGCTGCAAATACAGAAACTAGGTTCAGCAGCAAAAATATGGGAGGAGATTTGAGTCATACATGAAGGGAAGATGGAGCTTGTGCAAATAGATTTGTGATGACAACTCCAGGATGCAAGACATGAAGAGGGTGGAGATATCAAAACTTACTTTGATGAACAGCTTTAACTTTGTGAAACCCTTGCAGGAATGGGAACCTCCATCAGTGACCAAGATTTCTCGGCAATTATAATGGGCTTGTTACCAGAGTCATATAGACCCCTCCTATCATCTATCAATGCCGCTGTAGAAACAACTATTCAGATGGTGGTATACTGAACTATGTGTTGGGTCTTGCTTGCCTAAGCTACTATGCTTGTAGTAACAAGTGCGTTCGACCCTAAAGGGGAAGCAAGTGCAGCAGGGATCTAGGGATTGGTGCGGAGGGTACCGCTCGTTGGCCGACATGAAGCGTGAGTGGGGGTACAGAGCGCTTGAGCGGCATGAGCGCGTTATGGAGCGCTTGATCGGCGCGAAGCATGGGAAAAGTGCGCAGGCTAGCGTGAGGTGGGGTTATAGGGAGAGGTTCATTATAGACGTTAAGGGTATTCTTATTGCCAATAGCTACTGACTATGGCATGTGACAGATGAGCTTTACACTGATAGTGAGGTGCAGGGAGCTTCCCTATGATTCGATGATATGATATGATCTTTAAAACATGAACTACAGGTGCCTATATATATCTAAAAATGCGCCCCTGAAGCGGAGCCGAAGTGCTTGTGAAGCGATTAGGTAAGGTATGTAATAAGGGTCCATGACATGAGAATTGTGCAATCATTAAATATAGTATGGTCTGATATGAAGAAAATGACATGAAAACATACCAGTGAGGTTAGATTGGACAATGGATGGATGTGCGACGTAGGGCGCTTTGAGTGTGGGAAAGCGCGCGCGAGAATGTGTCGCTTGGGGCGGCCGATGTGCAGGAAGGTAGCGCACGCTTGGCATGGGAGAGTTTCGCTTCGCATAGGGAATGTTTGGAAAGGTATTGGCACGAGTTATGCATCAAACTATACTTTGAGACAGGTTGCATTTCTAGCCTCTGCAAGGCCACAGAGATATCAGTCTCTACACTGCATCTTGTATATCACAGAAACCACTCACATCAAATGAGTTAATCAATGTTATAACTGAAGAATACAAACATAGGCAATTAGCAGATCAAAAGATGATGAAGAAGGGTGAAAACAACACTTTGTCAGAAAAAACAAGCAGAAGGAAGAATCACAGGAAATAGCACAGAAAAAGATGTCACATGCCACAATTGTGACAGAAAGGGTCATTATAAGACTGATTGTTGGAGACCTGGAGGAGGAAAAGAGGGTCAGGGACCAAGGCAAGGAGGAAAGACACTGAAACAAATGGCTAACATGGCAAACAAGATTGAAAGAGCAAATGATTATGCTTTTGCCACATCAGATCTAGCAAACATAGCAAAGAAGATCAACATACCTGCTGAGAAACGAGGAGCCATCATTGACTCAGGTGCAACGTCTCATTTCTGCCCTGACCGCTTGAAGTTCATAACATTCACCTCCATCAAAGCACAAGATGTGCACACTGCAGATGGTTCTATCATCAGCGCTATAGGGAAAGGGGACACAAGGATAGACTTACCTTGTGGAACGAAGAAAACCACAGTAACCCTCAAAGATACCCTATATACACCAAAGATGGCCTTCACATTGATATCAGCAAATAGGATCACTACTGTGGGATTTGCAGTGCACTTCAAAGATAGAATGTGCAGGATATTGACCCCAGCACCAGAGCAAAGACCTATAGCCAAGATTCTGCAGATTGATGGACTATATTGAATTGCATCATCAGTGACACACAGCGCAAACTCAGCAATAATGAAACATACCATTGATGAGCTACATTGTGCACTTGGACACATTTATCAGGCCACAATCATTGACACAGCAAAGAAGGGCTTGATGGAAGGAATAAACCTTGATGCCACCTTGAAACCAGGATTTTGTGAAGCCTGTTGTCATATCCCGTATTCCGGACCTACATCTGACAATATTCCCACGCCTCATCCGGACCTCCGGACCTCCTGTCCATGTCTCCGGACCAAATCCTCTATCTGTCCGGATGCCAGGTCTGATATCCACGTCTCCGGATCTCCGGATCCGACCTATGCTTCATATTCAAACCCAAACCTTAAATCAGCGCTCATCCCCTTATGGTAATCACCTGTCTCTGGACTTCCGAACATCCGGATCCGACCCACGTCTATCTTCCATGCCTTTTCCCTTTGTACATTCCCTCTCAAGTTAGACTATACTCATTTTCCGTACTTCATTTCATTTCCGGCTTTATTTTCCTATGTTCTCATCTCTGTCTTCATTTACTATTTTCTACATGCTCCGTCCACAGCCTCACATAGCTTTGGACTGCACTAACTGATTCTCTGTTAAGTCCTCAGTAGTATATAAACCCCAGTAGATACTCCTGTATTTCCTTAGTCTGATTATTACACATATTAGTCCTCGCACTAGTCTTTGCACTAAGTCCTCGTACCAAGTTCTAGTCCTCCGACTTAGTCAAATATCCGTCTCAGGCCTAGGGAGGAATTCCCTAGGCCGGAGCTCTGCTCCTCCACTCCTCCGAGTTTCCGAAAGTTCCTCCGGAACTTTCCCATGGTCCTCCGGACCTATTCTGCTTCACCTCCGATCCTTCACTCCTCCACTCCTCCATTCCTCCATTCCTCCAATCCTCCAATCCTTCACTCCTCCACTCCTCCAATCCTTTGCTCATCCAATCCTCTATTCCTCTGAGTCTCCGGAAGTTCCTCCAGAACTTTCCCGCGGTCCTCCGGACCTATTCTGCTTTGGACTTTGTCCTTGCAGCCTTTCCTCTGTTTGCTTCTACTCAGGACAAGTCCTGAGTAGCCATTAAGCCTTTCCTCTGTTTATATATAAGTTTCACAGACGATTTTTCATGTGAAACACAGGTCATATTCCTAAAGCAGAAAAGCAAGGCATTAGCGGCATTCAAGACATATGAAGCAAGACTTACCAGGCAGCATGATTGTGCAAAGATCAAAGTCCTTTGTTCAGATCATGGAGGTAAATACCTGAGTGCTGAATTTGATAAGCACTTGAAGGATCAATGTATCATGTATCAAATGACAGCTTACTGTGCATGACTCCCCGCAACAAAATGGTGTTACAGAGAGGCTAAACTGGACCCTTGTCAAACATGCACATGCAATGCTTCTCATGCAGAATCTTCCAAAATTTCTGTGGGCTGAAGCCATCAGTTACACTACTTGGCTGAAGAACCATTTACCTTCTCACATGATCACAGGATAAACTCTGTTTGAGCTCATTAACAAATCTAAACCAAACCTAGGGTTAGCACATGAATTTGGAGCCAAGGTCTATGTTCACTCACCTGACAACAGGAAACTTGAAACTCATGCTGAAGAAGCTTTTTCATAGGAGTTGATTATGAAAGCAAAGGATACCAGACATTTTGGCTGGGAAGATGGAGAGTTTCTGTAGAGTGAAACATTACCTTTGTCCTGCCAGATATTAGCATAGTGGATGATGTACTGGATGAGGGGGAGTCAAGCCAGCTAGACCCAGGAAACAAGAATTCAAGTGTCATCCAGCATGTCATACCACTGAGACAGACTCCCCAGACTCCATCCCAGAACACAAAGATATTTCTGGTACTGGAAACACCACAAACAACAAGGGTACAACCCCCACTGGGCTACTATAAAGCTTTAAATGAAGGAGAAAAAACATCAGTAGTGGTGGAACATGTACCAGGTGAAACAGGAACTGACATTCATGAGGTGATAGCATCAGCCCATCAAGAGCTGACACTGAAGGAGGCTCTGAGTGGCCCAGATGCCAAAGAATGGTAGGAGGCAATTGACTATGAAATTAGTCAGCTGGAAACACTCAGAACATGGGAGAAAATAGATGCACCATGAGGAGCCAATATCATACCATGCCACTTCATCCTGACAACAAAATGAGGACCAGATGGAGAAAAGATAACATTGAGAGCACATCTAGTGGCAAATGGTCAGAAGCAGGAATATGAAATTGACTATGAAGAAACTTTTGCACCTACGTCAGATATGATAACCATATGAATGGTGCTAACAATGGCTACAAAAAAGAATTGCAAGATACACCAGGTAGATGTCAAAAGTGCTTACCTAAATGCTACACTCAAGGACAACATGTATATGAGAGCACTGCCCAGATATCTGAAGAAGGAAGATGAAGGGAAGGTTTTGAAGCTGCTGTGAAGCCTATACAGACTAAAGCAAGTAGGTTTCAAATAGTCCAAAGAACTGGAAGCATTTTCCCTCAAAGCTGGATACAATCGGTCAGAAGTAGACCAAGCAGTATACTACCGGTGAAAAGATGATGAACATACCATGATAACAGTATCAGTTGATGATATGGTGGTGACTTCAAAACATCTAAAACATATCTAAAAGTTCAAGGATTAGCTGCAACAGAAATTCAAGATAATGGACTTGGGGGAACTCACTTGGTTATTGGGTCTCAAAATAGAAAGAGACCAAAATGCACGAACCATAACACTATCCAAAGAAGTGTATATAAACACAATAGATGACAGAGTTATGTCACAAAGATTGTTGGCTAACGATGAACCATGCAGAGCTAGAGGCAGAATGAGACTACATGTGTGAAGCTCTCAATGATAAGCAGTGGCACATATTCAATGCCATTTGTGAAGAAATAGGAAATCGAAAACACACAACTTTCTTTATTGAAGGATGGCCAGGATGAGGGAAAACATTCATGATTAACACACTGTCTTCAATGCTGCGTACTTCCAGTCACATCATACTCATTGTCAGGAGCAGTGCACTGTGTGCAACAGCATACAAATGGGGTTGTACAGCTCATTATATGTTTGGTATCCCAGTCACTGATAAGAGCACAGACATCCATTCAACCATCCACCCACTCTCAGCAAAAGCAGATATCTTAACTTTAGGACCTATAAGCTGCATACACTTGGGGACTATGTCTCCATGATTAGACATTTCAGTACCACTGACAACAATTCTACTTAATTGGTATGTAGGTGCTCTAGTCATCAATGGTTTTTAATACTTTCTTCAGGGTAAACTTAAACACTGTTGTATTGACCTGCACCAAACTGGTTCGGTGCATGGATGACGAATACTCTCTCATGAGTCTTATACCCAGAATACCACTATGAAACCCTTTTCTCTTTAGCTAAAGTTGGACTGAGGCTAAGGGAATATTTTTCGCCTTTCTTTTTATTTTTCAAGCGTGTACATAAGCAGCCTGAATATTTTAGTATATTTAATTTTGCGATGAGTTTTGCTTAGTCAGCCATGGTGATGACCCAGACAAAATCCCACGCCTGTCAGGTGACTGTGAAAAATATTTTCCACATATGTTGTCCTGGAAAAACATTAGTAAAACCCTAAATACTAAGCTCGCATCATTTTCACTCATTAAACAAAACAAAGAAAAGACAGACACACAAAGGATCCACATCATGTGACATTTCTTACTCTCTTTCTGGATTTGTCATCAGGAGTTGGATAGGTCACATGACTTAGCACAATACCCATATGACTCACTATGACTCACTCTGAATATATGACTCCTTATGACTAGAAACAACTTTAAACTGACTCACTATGACTCACTCTGAATATATGACTCCTTTTGACTCTTGATGACTCTTGAGTATACTAGTAGCACAGCCACATTTATTGTGTATATAAAGACCCCAGTTTTTGAAATAATAAGTAGCACTTTTAGTGGGTGTTTTTCAGCCCATCTAATACTAAGTTGTGAGTAAGGTGTGATAAGTGTCAGTACCAGTGTCAATAACTGTTTCAAGACTGAGAGGAACATTCTCAAGAGACAGTAATACTGCAAGCTCATCATACTAAACGACCAGCTGTGAGCTCACTGTGTGCAACAACCAGCAAGCAAGGTACAGCCACAGTTATATTCAATTTTCTATTTTCTTTTTCTTTTTCTTTTACTTTCACCAGCCTTTGGTGTTCTTTGTCCAAAAATATATTTCTAAAGTATTTGTGTTGTCTCTACGTCCACCTAAGACTCAGAGTAGCTTAGTGGGGAGACTTTAGGAATTGATAGTGACGCTTGACCTCACTCATCTGAGTAGTGATACTGAGCCAAGATATTCTGTGCCTGCTAGGCTTTAGCTGTTGAAGAGGGGACTTGGTAGTAAATCCAAGAACATCCATTCCTGAGTCTGTTTAAATACTCAAAGAAGAGTTCCTTGACAGCAGGTTCAATATTGAGCTAAGAGTTCTACGATAAAGCATTTGACTAGTCTTGACCTTTGATTCTACCTGTTTTGTGCTGAGGGGGTTGATCATTATAATTCTGCACTATTCCTTTTGGAGTATAGTTGGTACGAGGCACTGTTGTTGAAGGGGAACTTGAGGAAGAACCTCGTGTATTCTTTTGGTCATTGCCATACTGTCGGGCTGACCATTGTTTTGTTTGTTTTTCTGTCAAAGTCCATAGATTGGATTGACCATTGTATTTACTGATCTTGCAGAAGTACCTTTAGCTGAGCATACCTTGGATAGTATACAACTAGCCACCCACGAACGACCACATTATCAGTCATTGGTATTTGTCTGAATTGCTGACCGTGGAGATATTTGTTTTATAGGTGTTTATCTATAGATCATCTATCTAAGAAGACAGTGTGAGACATTTTTCCCACACATTAGTAAGGCAAAGTTCACATCTGGAATTGCAAAACAACAATGCTGAGAGAGAGAATTTTGTTCCAACTGGCTGAGCATGAGTTGCCTTCAAAGTCAAAGAAGGGCAAAAAAAAAGGTCATTGACAAGTGCCAATACCACACTGCAAATAAGCTATCAAAGGACCTTCCAAGCATACTTTTTAAAGCATTTGAGCCATTGGCATACTCCAATCCAAAAGCACACTACCATATTACCTCAAGCACAAGATATTTTTTGAATGTGCAGCAGTGGCTTGGGAGGCATTCAGAAGATCATGCATTAGAGGTGATTCAACTATTCACAATGTTCAATTTGGATCTGAGAGTTGCTTCATCAAAATTTTCTTCCTCAGCTTAAAAATAACTTCCTTGTCCAAATCCTTGAACATCAATACAATGGTGATGAAAATGAATTTAATGCAACTGAACAAGCCCAGGTTGTCTTCATAAATGATTGTATTTTCGGTCATAAGGTACTTCAGATCAACTATACTACCTATGACCTTTCTCGGTGTGGGTACAACAATTCAGATGGTGTATACTGAACAATGTGTTGGGTCTTGCTTGCCTAAGCTGCTATGCTTGTAGTAACAAGTGTGTTCAACCCTAAAGGGGAAGCAAGTGCAGCAGGGATCTAGAGATTGGTGCAGAGGGTACCACTCGTCAGCCAACACGAAGCACAGGAAAGTGTGTTGTAACACTTGGGTCAGTGCTGGACATGTATTTTGTTAAAATCACATCCTACATTCCTCAACTTTCTTCTGATCCTCTGAAAGTTCCACGTGCTTGTCCAAGTTGTCCAATGGCTGTCCATCCACTTCTGAGGCCTATTTCACCTTTCTGGTCCTCCGTACCATGTCTTGTCCTTGTCCGTTTGACTTCATTGGTGTTTTTCACTTAGTTATTGGTTATTGATTATGTCTAGGGGCACATACATCAAAAAGCCTTGCTAATACGTATAGATATGCACCTCGTGCATTATTACATGTATATCTTCATAGCAGCTCGCCTTGAGTCTTATTACATTTCGGATGGCTTATCTTGCTACAGTGTTTGCCTATGTTGTCCTACTAGGATGTGAAAACAGTAAAATTCACCAATTTTCAGTATCCTACCATGGTCAACGGTTCAGACAAATACCAACAGTCAATAACGTGGTTGTTCATGGGAAAAAGTGTGTTGAGTTTTCAAAGGAAGTACTCAGTGACTAAAGGGGGAACAGAATCAATAACTGGCTTGATGCAGTGCTATGATCCTAAAGAAAGTCAATAACTGGCACGATGCAGTGCTATGACTTCAACGAATACAGATGTATGTCTATATGATGATTCTCAGAGCTATATCAATACTCCTAATCTTCACAAACCAATTGGAGATCAAACTAAGCCTCTAACACGGATCAGCCCGAACTAATACGTGACTTCGAAACAACAGAGTACACCCTTTTGATGTAGTCTTAAGTTGGCCAAGTTCTTGATATTAGTGACTGACTGTTAGTCTTATTTGTCTTCCCTTGCTAATGAAAATACGTATATTCTCCCCACAGAATTGATTTCCTGTGTCTGAAAGAGAACTGGAATATATCTGCACTAGACGACTGGTAACTGTGTACCAGCTAGTGTAAAAAGTATGGCTCAATGGTGGCCTCAAATATGCTTCTGTATGTCGTGGGAAACAGTGTCAAAAAATGGAATGAAATAAGCTAATATTTCACTCAGTGTCACTCAGTAATCTTAGAGGTGAGAATCTAAAAAGAGTTTTATGATCACTCTTCTTATTTTCACTCACTCATTCACACTCAAGCTTAGGTAATACAAGAAAATGGGCTCTCTGACAACTTGGGAGCTCTTTTTTATTAGAGGGGAAAATGAGCCCCTTATATACTACTCTACTAGTGGCTATGCTACTGATTACTAATCTACTATTAAAGTTTCAAAGAATGTTATAGAATCTTTCAAGTCATCATTAGTGGCTGTGCTCTGTGGCTATGTATTAAGCTGTGTACACTGCCTCTGCACTGCCTGAATGCTGTACTCCAAAGCTTTGTTCAAACTTTGTTGCAATCTGATGTTAACTTGTTAAATACCATAGTGTAGATCTTGCATACTTGTCATAATGAAGCTCTACATGGTTGTCAAAATGTGCCACCAGGTCACATGAGACTGATTATGTAATAAGATGTGAAGTACTTCAGTCTTTCTTCTTGGTATTGTAAAAAATGAAAGGCTTGCGTAAGCAAACATGTTCAAGATGTGACACAAAACATACCGATTATGTAATATATATGTCAGGATATGTCACAGAGTATGTTCCAGAACATATGAAAATGTGTGAGAAAATTATAGGGAGTGTGAGAAATTGCTGACTAAGTGAAGAATTGTGAGTTTGAAACCAATCTTTCAGAAGTATAAGTATTATTTTTGAATGTTAACTAGTGTTGCACTCATTTTGAGCCTGAAAATACTCAAATAAATTATGAGTGCTACAAAGAAAATTCTAGGCATAACCATAGGCTTATTATGAAGGGTATTACAAGCTCAATATTTGCCATGTTCATGTACAAAACACGTTTTGTGCATGTCAACATGGATTCCAGACTTTCATGCAGTAGGATATAATCTGGCTTGCGAGTGCTCGCAATGGACTTCACTTCCCTTGCATTGAGTCATAGTTAGTAGTAGTCACTCTTGGATATTTGTACTTCACACAATTGATCTTTTGTTCATTCAGAATGATTGTTTGGCTTGACCGCTGCCATTTTGCCTATTGATTTCCTTAAAGTCTTTCGATGGACTTCACTAGTTATTCTATGCAAGTTCTATACTTCGACAAATTGCTGTATTCTCCACCAGAAACCTTGTTGTTTCACCGGAAGCTTGCTGGAAGCTTCACACAACTTTGGACCTTGATCAGACACTTTGGACAACTCATCAGACACTTTGGACAATTCTTCAGAACTCTGAATGCACTTGAGGTATCTTTTCCTTCTCTCTCCTTAGATCTTAACAAGATATCCCTTGCATTTTATATCAAGAGATAATCCTACAGGCAGTCTCTTTGAAACGAACATCTCACTCGCACTTTTGAGTCTTAAGGTAACACCTTTTGTATAGCCCACCAGGAATCAACTATTTACAGTGTGAGGCATGAGCATGGGTACGAAGCACTTGAGAGATGCAAGCATGGTTACAGAGCACTTTGATCAGCATGAAGTGTGGGAAAAGCATGCAGGCTAGCATGATGTAGGACTTGGAGTCCTTGCAGCCTTGTAGAGGCTATTTTTGCAGTGTCCCTTAGGTCCTTGCACAGTGTGCGCTATTATTAGCTCGGCACACCTCCTTTACATTGTTGGCCGACGGCTGCAGCTCATACGCACATATCGGCTTGTGTTGGCTCTCCTTCAGTTCCATTGTGCATCCTTCCTCTGTCCTATCCATGTCCTCTACTTGTCCATTGGTGTGTATTTTACTTGTTTCATACTAGACTGACCATATCTCCGGTGCTATGTTATTTATATTTCTATTACTTGTGTCACAAACCCTTATTACATATTACTGTTATCTACTTGGCTCCAAAGAGCGCTTAGCATGCTACCATACATACTTGTACTTAGGAATTTTTCATGTATCTATCTCTCTTCCACACATGAAATCTATCATCCACTTGCATGCAAATAATGTTCCAGCTCTGAATCTAAATACATTGCAAACCGTCGCATGCACATCTCTAATGGTCATGCAATACATTCATATTCTTGTGACTCATCTGTCTTCATATATTCTATCAGCCCACCTTTCAGCCACTCCGCCTATACACTTCTTGGTGTTCACGTATATTCTTCCACACAGTTGTGCACCTTCATGCACCAACATATTCTCAGTTGCCCAACTTCACTTCACATTGTGTCATTGGTAGCTCATTTGCACTCATGTCGCATCATGCTGTGTCAGTAGGGGTTGGCAGCTAGGGGCTTTCAGAGGTTTTGAGGGTCTTTTGGAGGTGCCAGGGGTCCTGTCCGGACCTCGAGGCACCTAGGTACATATACCTAGTGCCTGTCAGTAGATAGACCTTACTCATCCCATTAGCTTCTGTTCCTCTTGCTTGGTTTGATACCACCGACTCAATGCTAATCCTTGTGTTCTAATCATTCTCACTTACTCTTACTAGTTTCAGTGATTTCCCTCCTTATTTTTACATAGAGGAATTGTTCTCAGTAGCAATCCCCTTGGGCTGAAACTATACTTGCATCCAGAAGTCTATTTGAGTTTTACCCCACTTCACCCTTTCTTTCCCTTTTCCCCCTTCTCATCTAGCTATCATTCCTCTCACACAGCAAGGTGGGGTTATAAAGAGAGGTTCATTATAGATGTTAAGGATGTTCTTATTGCCAATAGCTACTGACTATGGCATGTGACAGATGAGCTGTACACTGATAGTGAGGTGCAGGGAGCTTCTATATGATTCAATGATATAAAATATGGACTACAGGTGCCTATATATGTCTAAAAATGCGCCCCTGAAGCGGAGCCGAAGTGCTCGTGAAGCTATTAGGTAAGATATGTAATAAGGGTCCATGACATGAGAATTGTGCAATCATTAAAATATAATATGGTCTGATATGAAGCATATGACATGAAAATGTACCAGTGAGGTTAGTTTGGACAATGGATGGATGTGTGATGTAGGGTGCTTTGAGTGCACAAGAATGTGTCACTTGAGGTGGCCAATGCGCGGGAAGGTAGCACATGCTTGGCACTTGGCACGGGAGAGTTGCACTTTGCATAGAAAATGATTGGAGAGGTATTGGCACCAGTTGTGCATCAAACTGTACTTTGAGACAGGTTGCATATATAGCCTCTACAAGGCCACAGAGATGTCAGTCTCTACATCAGGCTCAAGGCTCACTCAATCCACAAACCTACGTTGATGTAATGGTTCTTGCACATGAGGATGACCATCCATATTGGTATGCTCAGATCCTAGGTGTCTTTCATGTAAATGGTGTTTATACAAGCAATAATGCACCTAGCTTCAACTCACTCCAGCAAATAGAGTTTGCATGGTTTAGATGGTTTGGTCACAACCCAAACAATTATCAGTCAGGCTGGAAGGTGAAATATCATCACTGACTTGGATTTATACCTGCAGATGAACCAAGTGCATTCGGATTCCTTGATCCTCACCAAATAATTCATGGTGTTTACTTAATCCCTGCATTTGCCTATGACCATACTGATGAACTTTTATCACCTTTGATTGCCTGTCCCCTTCATGAAAATAATGAAAACTGGAAATTTTACTAAATAAATAAGTGAGTATAGGCTTGCTATACTTTCCTAGTGATTCTCTATTAATGTATCCTTGCACTATAGGTTTGTCAATAGAGATATGTTCATGCATTTCTGTGGTAGGAAAGTTAGTCACAAGTCAACTCACAATGCAACACAAATATTTTGCAGTAACCTTGATCCTCTTGATTGTGTTGCCCCTGGCAATAATGCAGATTCCAAAGAAGATAAAGCATCCAAGGATGCAGAAGCATCTGAGGATCATCAAGAAACACCCAAGGAATATGCAGAAGTATGTGAGGAAGATGAAGAAGGTGAACCAGCATCTAAGTCTGTTGTTGATGAAGGTATCATTGATTAGCATGAAGATAATGTTGAATTGGAAATGGATAAGTATGATTATGGTGGACTAGATCAGGAAGAGGATAACACTGATAACAAAGCTGATGCTGATCAAGATGATGGCAGTAACAATGAAGACAATGATGTTGATAATGACCTGGGACCTGAGGATGGAGAAGATGAAAATAAGGAGGAGCTCAAGGGGTATGGAGAGCTTTAATTCATTTGTATTCAGATTAGTTTATATGACTGGTGTATACATGCATGCCTCCCACCAGGCCATACCAGATAACTATAAGACTGTTGGCATTTTACAAAAGAATACAATGCTGATACATGATTATAAGACTTGGACCAGTCTGGTGTTCTATTGCAAGTCTACTGCTATTTCGAACCTGGCCAATATGTAAGCACACTGGCTTACTTATGACACAGATGATGCAGAACTGTTATGATGCAATGCAATGATGCACACTGTATGCCTTTGCTGATTGGGCACTGCAGATACCTACTATGTATATATAGATACATATGTGTGCCCAGATACCTTATCTCTTACTGTACTCTCGGAATCCCATATGCTCTTCCTTTCACTGCTGTCCAAAACACCATTAGTGTTGTCGTCCACCGCGGCGACCTTCCACAATATTAGTCATATGTAATTATGTAAGTATTACAAGCTCTCACCTAATCATACATGTTTTGTGCTGTTTTATTGATGAGTAATATATTATATAAGCAGAAATGTACTACACCTTAATAGAGGATGAGAAAGCTAGTTGAGTCTAATGATTGATAAGCACAAAACTATAGTGGAGGAAAGCCAGCCAGCCTGGTGCACAAGAAGGACAGGCAAAAGCCCAAACCATATCTACAGCTGCACAAAGTTGTAATCATCAGGCAAGGCAAGGCTTAGAGATTGCTAAATCAATATGTTTGAGAGACAGTAACAAATGATAAAAATGAGCTCATTGTATGATTCAACATTAAGAACTGACAAGTTATGCACAGACAGATCCAGACAGACTTGCACACAGCTGGACAGAGACTGCTGGAAATTTGGATTCCCAGACTTTCTGGTAGCAGATGTGTGACAAAATGCACAAACTCTACTAGGAAAAAATGTACTTTTTGCACAGTAACTCTCCACTGGATTCAACACATTGAATTTCAAAAAAAAACTAGCAGATATTGTACTTTTAATGTCAGGCTATCAAACTGTCAAATAATCAAATTTTTATGTTTGTGTATTGTAAAGTAAGTTCAAGTAACAGACATTGCCCCAAAAATGTGTGAACTCTCATCTAGTGAGTGACTTCCTGTAGGCATAATAATGCAGACTATCATATACTGGTGTAAAGAGTTGATTTTGTGTAGACACTTAGAAAGTGATCACCTCAGACTCAGAGTGCAAGTGTAAGTCATCCCAAAGAGACCGCTGACCTGCACCAAACTGGTTTGGTGCATGGACGACTAATACTCTCCTATGAGCCCTATACTCCATGAAATCATTTTTCTTGTGATCTGAAGCCAGACTGAGGCTAGGGGAATATTTTTCGCTTTTTTTCATTTTACGAGATTATACTCGAGTGGACTGAATATTTTTGTACATTTAATTCTGCGATGAGTTGTGCTTAGTCAGCCATGAGGATGACTCAGAAGGATTCTCACACATATCAGGTGACTGTGAAAAATATGTTTGCATAAGGTTACCCTGTGGGAAAGCTTACAAATCGCTAAACACGCGTCCTATGTCATTATGCTATCAATCAATTCACCAGCCACAGATTTCACAAACATATGTACACAATATGTAATCATTTTCTCACTCTTGTCTAGCTGAGTCATCAAGGGTCACCTGACCCATTGGCCATAAACAGCTCTTGCTGACTCATCATTATACCAACCAGAGTTATGAATATTTACTTTTGACTGTGTAACTTGGTACTATCGAACTAAAGTTACAACTTTAAGTATGAGAAACTAGTAGTATAGCCACCAAATTTGTCTATATAAGGAGCTGTTTCTTGCCCAATAAAAAAGGACAAGTGCCACTTTTACCCTCTCAGAATAAAATTGTGAGTGAAGTGTGATTCAGCAACCAGCAAGTGCAGTTCAGGGTTGGAGCTCACTGTGCTCAGCAACCAGCACAATACTTCTGAGCTCATTGTGCTGAACATCTAGCACATACCTTGAGCTCACTGTGTCTGATGACTAGCAAGCCTAGTTTTTCTTTTTCTGTTTTCTCCTGATTGTCTGTCTGAATTTCTCTATTTCTTTTTGTGTCTTGGTCTGTGTCTGTGTCTCTCTGAGATTGTCTCTGTGATTGTTTTCTTTTCTGTCTCTGTCTCTTTGAGAACAAGTCTGAGATTCGTGACTGCGAAACTAATGTCTCTGTTTCTCTGTTCCACTTTCTCTCTGTCTCTCAAAGTATCTGTGGTGTGTTGGTGACTGTGTGTACTAACCATCTCTGTGATCATTGTCTCTGTGTGTTGTGATTGTTGTCACTAACAGTCTCCATGATTGTGACTGAGTTAGCATTTCTGTTGTAGTGGTCTGATTGTGTTGTTGTTTCTTCCTATCAACTTTCTCTCAAGTATCAAAGTTTCAGTCTCATTCTTACTCAGCAGTCTGGTGTTGTCTCTTTTGTCCACTAAAGACTTAGGATAGTCTTGTGGGGAGACTTTAGGTGTTGACAGTGAATCGCTGACCTCAGACATCTGCGTGTTATACTGGGCCAGAGTGTCACGAGTTCCAAATACAAACCATTATTCATTCCTTAATTCTAAGTCCATTAAGCGCTCAGTCACAGCGCCTGCTCCTAAGAAAGAGTTTACTGTTGAAGAAGTTCCTATTATTGCGTCTATTGTAGAATTACCAGAATCACGTGACTCAACGGACAAAGCCGACCAAGACGTAGATGTGATGCCACGTGATACTCTTGGAATGTTCCAGAGTCTTACTGCGGCTGCGGCACATGTTATGACGTCATAGTTATATATAAAATCGTACGATACCTTTAATTATTCTGATTGGTTAGTTAGTTCATACTCAGTTTCAGTCTCAGTTTCAATATGTGTATATAGGTAGCTCATCGTAGTCAGTAGTTCTTTAGTTCAAACCTCTTGTATCTCCTAGTGAGCAATCCAAGACGTACCTGCTGCCTCTTCTCTTGTTGTGATCCATTGTTTGAGTCCTAGTCTCTGCCCCTGCGTTAATTCATTATAAGGGTTGTGACATGATGACTCTTTCATTAGAACTACTAGGTTTTGCATTTTCAAGTCAAAACCTCTTGACAATTGTGTTTATATACACTTCTTGTGATAGCATTATAGTTCTCCTTTCCTAGTCCCTTTCCACCTTCAATCCTAGGAGCCAGGTAAGCTCTCCTAGGTCTAAAATCTCAAATTGTTCATGAAGCTGATCTTTGAACTTTTGAATGTGCTTTAGGTGTTTCAATGTGACAGCCATGTCGTCAACAGAAACAGTGATAATAGTATGTTCTTCTTCAGCTCATTGATAGTATACAGCTTGATCAACTTGTGAGCACATGAATCCTGTACTGATGAAGAATTCTTCTAGTTCCTCGGACCATTCAAATCCAGCCTGTTTTAGGCCATATAAGCTTTGTAATAGCTTTAACACCTTCCCTTCATCTCCTTCATTCAAGTATCCTGGCAGTGCGCACATATATATGTCATCATTGAGCTTGGCATTGAGGTAAGCACTTTTAATATTGACTTGATGTATTTCCCAGTTGTGCTTAGCTGCCATCGTTAGCACAGTTTGTATTGTTGTCATACTCAAGGTAGATGCTATGTTTCTTGATAGTCAATGCCATACTCTTGGCACTGACCGTTCACAACTAAACATGCTCGTAACTTGACTTTCTCCCCATTAGGTCCTTGTTTTGTCGCTAAGATGAAATGACATGGTATGATATTGGCTCCTCTTGGTGCATCTACTTTCTCCCATGTTCCAAGTTTTTCTAGCTGACCAATCTCGTAGTTAATGGCTTCTTGCCATTCTGCTGTGTCTGGCCCACTCAATGCCTCTTTGAGTGTTGGCTCTTGATGCATAGCTGCAAGGGCTTGATATGGAAAAGAATTTGATTGCATTTCATCTGGTAAGTCTTTCATTGTCAATGATGCTTGTTCACCTTCATTTAGCGCTTTATAGTAACCTCAGGGTGGGGGTCGTACCCTCATGACTCTTGGTGTTTGCAGTGCCAGTAGTGATCTCATGCTTTGAGGTGGTGTTTGAGGTGTTTGGATTGGTGTTTGGGGAGTTTGGGGAATTCATGTGACAGGCTGGGCAATATTTGGTGCATTGATCGTTGATTCTTGGCTATACTCCCCTCATCCAGTATGTTGTCATTGATGTTAACATCTGGTGGGACAAAACTAATGTTTCATTCTATAGATACTCTTCATTTCTCTTTCCAATAGATTCAGTACCCTTTACTTTCTTTGTCTATTCCTATGAACAAGGCCTCTTCCACTTTCACTTCAGGCTTGCCATTGTCTGGTGAGTGTATGAATACTTTGGTTCCAAATTCTCATGCATTTGCTAAACTTGGCTTTGCTTTATGCAGCAGTTTGAAGGATGTGAGTCCAGGGATTGCATGAGATGGTAAGTGATTCTTCAGCCATGTTGCGTAATTTATGGCCTTGGCCCACAGGTACTTTGGAAGGCCTCATGCTAGCAGCATTGTGCATGCATGTTCCATGAGAGTTCTATTGAGTCTTTCTGCAACACCATTTTGTTGCGGGGAATCATGAACAGTGAGTTGTTGCCTTATTTCTTTCTCCTTCAGATATTCATCAAACTCCTTACTTAGATACTCTCCTCCTCAATCTGAGCGTACTTTGCATAGATGTACGCTGTATTGCCGGCTTACATAAGCTTTGTATTGCTTGAATGCAGTGAGTGCTTCACTCTTCTTCTTTAGGAATGCCATCTTCATCTCCTGGCTAAAGTCATCTGTAAAAGTGACATAATACAAGCATCCATTTATTGTTTCAGTTTGTGCGGGTCCCCAGAGATCTGTATGGACGAGATCTTCATATGCAGATGATTTGGTCTTTGATTCATTTGGGAACAGCTGTCAAGTAGCTTTGGCCGTTGCACATATCTTGCAAAAGGTAGGTTTTGAGCTTTCATCTAGCATTATACCTCTGATCATGCCCTTCTTTATAGCATTTGTGATCGCTTCATGGGATACATGCCCCAATGCTTGATGTAACTCATTGATGGTACGTTTTGTTCCTGCAGCGTTTGCACTATGTTTTGGAGCTGATATGACATGATAGAGACCTTCTACATATTTGTGGTATAGTGGCTATGATTCTTCATTCAGGTGCAGGTGACTTTATTTTGCAGAGCATATCCTCGAACAGGATTGAAAAACCTGCCACTGTGATTCTGTTGGTGGATATGAGTGTGAACACCATATTGGGGGTGTAGAGAACATTTCTGAGGGTAATGTTTGTTTTCTTGTCTCCCAGAGGCAGATCTATTCTAACATCTCCTTGTCCTATGGCTTTGATGACAGATCCATCTGTGGTGTAACACTCAAGCTGGTGCTGGGCTTGTATTCAGCCATTCCATGCATCATATCAAATGTCCATTGCACAATATTTACTTCCTGATGCAACCCAACGCATATCCACCAAACCCGACACTTTGACTAGTGAACCTGATGTTTCAGCCACATCAGACCCAATATTTTCCCACACACTTGTCCTATACATGTCCCATCTTGTCTGCTAGCCCCACTAGGTGCATAGTTGATTATTTCGCACATTACTCACGTCGTAGCCAGCGCTATTACATGTTTTCCCATTGTCCACAGCACCTCATGTTTATTTGCATGTACTTCGTATCCAAAATTGTCAGCTGCTACTTTCGCCTATAGGGTTCTGGATTTCTACATACTTATATATATATTGGTTTCCACATAGCATATTCATCATCCAAGTAGTAGGGAGCCAATTTCCAATGCTTAGTGGTCAAACCCGATAATTCATAGTTCTTAGTTGATATTGCAAAATATTACCGCTCTTTGTATCCAAAATACCTGTCATTTTTGATAATCCGCATACTGCTCGCTTTCCTGATGTTCACTGTCACTGTTCCCCATAATTCACTAACCCGAAACCCGCTAACCTGCTAAACCTGAAAACATCAGACCTGATGCTTTGGCATCAGACATCGTTTCTCACACTCAGACTTTTGACAGTTTATGGATTGACTAACTACAGACTTATTCCAATAGCTAACCCCTTGGGTTGAACACACTTGTCTAGCAAGTACAGCAGACTAGGCCGAGCAAGACCACACAACATTTTTATATTGCTGCTTACTTACTTTGTGTAGTGTCCAGCAATTGTTGTATCTTTACAGTGGTGTGAACATTTTGAGCTTCAATGGGCTCAAACATTACAAATTTTGACCTGTCCAGGTAGAAATGGGACATAGTGCCAGAGTCAATAATTGCTCCATGCTTCTCAGCTGGTACATCTATCTTTTTCACAACATTTGTGAGGTCTGATGTTGCAAATGCATAATCATTTGCTCTTTCAATCTTGTCTGTAGCATTTTCTGTTTCCTTTTGGCCTTTTCTTGTCTACCTTGGTCCTTGTCCCTCCTTTCCACCTCCTTTCCTCCAACAATCGACTTTGTAGTGACCCTTTCAGTTACAATTGTAACAGGTAATGTCTTCATTCTTATTGTTCGTCGTTTGGCTTCTTTGCATGTTTGTCCTTGCTGAGAATGCACTGTTTCCAGTCTTCTTTGTTGGCTTTCGGTCTGCTAACTGTCTGTGTTTGTACTCTTCACTGACAACGTTTATCAGCTCATATGGCATTAGGATGGTCTTGGAGATGCATGCTGCAGCATTTATGGAGGATAGTATGGGTCTATAGGATTCAGGTAAGGATCCCATAATTATTGCATAGAAACCTTGATCTGCGATAGATGCTCCCAGCCACCACTTCACGGATTTGGAGCAACTCTCCAAAATGTTTCTTTATATCTCCTCCTTCCTCGCATTGAGTCTCCTGCAATCAGTGCTGCAAATTGACTTGCATGAGCTCAGTCTTTCCCTCATGTATGGTACATATCTCTGTCCACACCTTTGAGGCTCTTCCTGAGTTCTGCACTCTCAACAGCATCTGGTCCGATATCGTGCTGAAGATGTGTTGTTTGATGAGTGAGTCTTTTTGATAAAACTAGTCCTGTTTCTTTTCTAAGTCTTCTATTTCTGTTTGACTTGGCTTTGTTCTGTTGGCTTTGACTGGATTGCCACTAGGATCGTTCTTGAACGAGGCAGGTTCTATCACTCGTCCTTCCATACATCACATCAGTCCCCATGCTCATATTATGGTTTGTGCACGCTCTTTGTATGTTATCCAATTGCTGCCATCTTCAGCTAATTTTGGAATGTTATAGAGCGAGGATGATGTTGATTCCATTGTAGATGTGTCAGGGCTCATAACCTGTGGTTATGTGTAGAATAGAATAGACTTTAGATTAGAATATTTGATATTCAGACTGAATTCTTTGTAACTACTTCGTACAATATATGTACTGTTAAATGGTTATATCTACGTGTCTGATCCGAAACATATGAAAACGGACTTGTCTTTTCTCCATGCTGCACTTACTAATTGACACTGCTCCAGCTATTCCTGGGTAAGTCGGTGTTCCCTACATTATTCTTTCTTTGTCATATTACTAAGCCTTTACTCCTGTGCTCGTACTGTCATCATGTACGGCTAAGTCCAACAAGGCACCCAATAGTTTGCTAATGTATATGAGGGATCTGTGAAGTATTGAACAGCACTGGACAACAGAAGGTAAGATTATGTCAGCGGATATTGCTGGTGTGAGTGATCCTGAAAAGGCAAGTCAGGGTTTATTCCCGTTAGAATAATCTGTAGGGGGGTACCCCCCGCCTACAGATTTAAGGTTTATTGGGGGGGTAGACCCTTGATGAATTTCAAACGGTGACAAAATGCCACCCGGCATCGCGGCACACCTTCCTAATACATGAATATTCTACATTATTTTTGCCTACGGGAAGTCACCCAGTACTTATTACAAGCCCGCTCGTTCAGAAACTTAAACGACATTAAGCGGACGCCTAAAATCAAACACCGCTCATCGAGCACGTCCGACCTTTAGACCGGCGGCTACGGACGTTGTTTACGAGGTTCGACCTTAAATTATGCATATATTTGCTTGCCAAGGTTATATGGGCGGTAATGTGGACTTCATTCAGTGTTTCTCAGCCATGTCGGGGTAGATAAGCACTGCCCATGCTACCTAACAGGAGGGTCGGACAGGCAGAATCTAGCCGCAGAAGCAGTAACAACCACCGGTGACGCAGGGTGACCCTTCAAGTTGTCAGCCGTGTGATGACATCGATATACTTACGACTTTCCATTGGTACTAGCAAGACGGTGATTCGTGACATCAGATGGAAAATTACGGCGCAAGATTGACACGATCATGATGTCGTACAATTTTCATTAGGACACAACGAGTTCACAACCCTTACAGGTCAACAAGATTCTAATGCCTATAAGTATCGTACATTGGTAATCAGCAGCCCATCCCTCACTCTTTGAATTCGCCATTTGATCTGCACGCTTTCATGTTGGCACCAGAAGAACATCTCTATGCTCTTGACTGGAATAACAACATAACCGGTAAGTTCGTCAGAACTTGTTGGACACGAACCATTGTGCTGAACTCCATCATTTCCAGTTGCAATCATCACCCTGATATCCTACGACTACAGTCAGTAGCTTTCATGCTTGTAATACGGCTGAGCGTAATATTATCTAGTGCTTCAGTTCGAGAAAGAGGTAACGAGAGGGTCGTTTCATTATCGTCAAGTACTCATGATTATACTGTCGTAGGTCACGTTTGTTTGGGTTAGAGCTCAACTCCAACGATATGAAGGTCCAAAACTGACTGGTTATGCAGCAAAGGCAGTGGTCAGTGATGATATATCTATACCTTGTCGTGAGCTCTACCCTGCCAAAGTGCTTTATGGGTTTCCCATTTCATTGCTATGTCAGGTCCGATATTTTGGTATTGTCCTTGCAATGTACGTCGCGGTGCTTGTATCCTTCCGACGGCACGTTGGATGTTGACGCTGACGTCTAGGATTTGCGCCATCTGTACGTGACGTGATACCAATGAGCTATCATTGATTGACTAGCACTAGGGGGAGGTCTATTTTATATACCTGAAGCAGTGAGTATATTGATTCTTTCTTTAGAGGGTTCTAGGTTGACCTAGATTCAGCCGTACGTCAGAAGTTCGTTTTACAGCTAGCCTGATCTGCTGCTGACCTCTTGTTTAGTTGTGAGTATATCGTATTCAACTGAAACTAGCTTTGCTTATCATCAAATTGAAATAGGTTATAGTATATTCGTGTTCATGCAATGGGGTTTTTCTGTATATTTTTGCTTGGCGGAAGGTATGTCGTATCCATGCAGTCTCGCACCTTCGCGCTTCCCACTTTTACATTTGCAGTCGTCCTCATCTGGCGTCTTTACGCCCTACATAACCAATCAAAGCTCATACTTTATGTTCTACTGGGGTTGCTCCTACCTATCGTCGCGCTCTATATAGCGGTGGATGTATTTCTGTGGAGCCGGTCTTCGGCGGTCTCAGGTGAATTTCTATTTTGATTGAATTCTTTGCAAGCTGATGCCTGGTTGTACAGTGCAAGAAATCATAATAACTCCAGATATCAAGTACTGCACGACTTTCTTCCACATCGGACCTATGCATGTGATCTATGCTTCCATCCCCGTCATATGCTATGATATTTTCTTGGTTGTTCTCGCCATTGCCATCCTCAGGAAGCACCTGAAAGAACGAAAGGGATTTGAAATGAAGCCTAACACCTACGTAGTGATGATCGTCCGACATCATGTCATATACTTTGTCCTGTAAGTTCTCTTCGTTTGTCGTGTTCTCTGAAAGCATTCATTGAATCATGCTAGGAATTTGGCAACTCAAATATTCATTGCGACATTGTGGGCCCGCCCTTCGGTATGATTTCCTGTGATTCTGCAGAGATATTATCTAACGTAGGCATGCACAGACGGTGGTGCTGTATCTGATACTGTTGTTCAAGCTTACCGCGCCGTTTATTATCGTGCCACGTCTCATCATCAGCATTTGGGATACGCATGCCAATGACAACTGCGTACATCTTAGTACGATGTTCGAGGATTGTGTCTGTTTGACTTCGCCACCGGAGTTGGAGCAGCCCGAGGATTGACTCTTGCGTATAATATCCCAAACTGAAGAAGGAAGTAGAATAAGGTCTATACTCGCCCCTGACTAGCGTACACCTCAAAAACCTATTCAACTAAATGGTTGTCTCTAGAGTTAATGGAGTTTGTGAATGTAGATTCCTCGTAGATACATTACCTGCATGTTCGACTGGGAATTCTAGGTAAGGGAGTCAGGGATAGGACTATCCTGAGCTAATCCAGTAAGTAGTTCCTGTCACTCAAATGTCATTCTTATAGCTCGCGGTCCAAGCATGCCGGATGATCCTTAAATGCTGGTAACTGACAAAGGTCCGATCACATCATTTGGAAAACGACAGTAGACAGGATCCCCTCGTGGATTAGATAAAGAGTAAATGGTAGGACAATATTGTAGACACGATCATGTCGTCTGGGTATGGCTTGTTGACGCTTCCTGTGTGACGAGATTCGTCACCCTGTTCTCTGTGGCCTTTCCTTTCAACATATTCTCTATAAAGTATTCGCCAGCCTAGCAACCATGTGTGAGAAGAATCGTCCGCAACGAAAAACAAACTAAATGGCTGACCTTGTAGCTACTGCGGACAAGAGGACCGCTGGCCACATAGGAGAAACCCATGTCATCAGCTATTTGTTTCCATCTGTCAAACTCGGAAGGTTCCACATATCGGTCAACTTTCATGTGTCGCTTCGTGGGCCTCATATATTGCCCAAAGGTGACAACATCAACATTAATTTTGCGAAGTTCTGAACCATGATCCAGCAATTATAATCTCGGCATAAATGCGTTCAGCTTACCTCGTAACGCATCCATGACCTGTTCTTCTGTCTCGCCGACACCAAGCATGATACTTGTCTTGGTGACGCGGACACCTTCCTTCTTCGCGTGCTCAAGAACTTTCAGACTCTGCCGGAAAGTTGCACGGCGGTCGCGCACAAAGGGTGTCAACTCCTCCACAGTCTCGATATTGTGTGCGTAAACGTCTAGGCCAGACTTCGCTACGAGAGAAACATTTTCCAAATTGCCCGCAAAATCTCCTGTCAATGCTTCCACCAGAATATGGGGCGCCCTGTTTCGAATATCCTGTGAGTAAGCGGCGCGAACGAAGTCAGTATGTAACGTACTTTTGCTTAATCTTCATAATAGTCTCTGCGAAGTGATGTGCACCGCCATCTACAAGGTCTGCAGGGATAATTGTAAGTCTGTGATCTGTTTATATTTGTAGTCAACGTACCATCTCTGTCAACACTAGTGAGCACTATGTATCCAAGCCCCCATCGACTAATGGCCTCTGCTGTATTCTCAGGCTCGTGAGGATCCAATGGAGGGGGAGTACGGGAAGTCTTGACAGAGCAGAATCTACAACCACGCGTACAGGTGTCTCCCATCAACTAAAAGGAGTAAAATTAGTCAACGGACAGTAATTCCAGTATCACGTAGCACACCATGATTGTAGCCGTTGCTGCCCTCTTGCCCTCCTCAGCAGTTGCACCTTCCTTTCCACCCCAGCAGTCACCGATGTTAGGACATCGTGCCTCCTCACATACAGTATGAAGGCCGAGTCCCCTTAAGTCCTTCTTGATCTTGTTGAAAGATGCTCCCGAGGGTATTTTTGTCTTTAGAAAGCTGGGCAGCCGAGGCCTGTAGTGGATGAATAGGCATTATTCCCAGAAAATCATGTTAATGTATGCGCACCCTTTGGTGTTCCCGAGCACTACATGTTCTATGGGTTCTCCTGAGATGAAGTCGTCTAGCGATGGTCCAGTGACCAGCGTTTCGCGGAAGCTGGACTTTAAATTCGGCGTTGAGGCTGACGGTATTGCCAAGTGTCGAACTCGATACGAAAGTCGACAACTGGAACGGGGGCGGAAAAGTGAGTTTATGAAGAGCAAATGGGCCGACATCGTGACGGAGGACAACGCATGTCATGTAATGAATCGGAAGAGCGGCGGCCCACATCGACAAAAAAGGCAATTTTATCAGCGCTTGGCGGGATCAAAATTATGTAAGAGTCAGGTTGTCCTTATGAACACGCTTTCCAGAAGGGAGGAGGACACACTCCTTAAAACTACTAAAGCGCGCGCGTTAACAGAATGTGACTCGATAGTTAAAGGTTCGGCCATGCATTCTAGCATGATTAAAAACAGTTATATTGACTTCGTGTCACTTAGAATTCGCCAACTGCGCAACCGGACGTACGCTGTCTGTGGCATGGGCTTGCAGGGACAAGTACAAAGCCTTACAGGAGTGTATGCTACAATAGTGAGTCCTACCGCACTCAGTGTCTGGTACATCGAGTGAATGTTTTTCAGCACAAGTCAAGTAGCCATGGATGATGTTCGAAAGGAATATCTTCGATTAAGGGACCAACAGAAAGCGCCTCAAGCACCTCTCTAACGATGACAGGGTATCTTGATAGTGTCTTTCGCCTTCGAAAACGCAAGGCATATCGCCAGGTACACACGGTGATCATACACTATCCACAGTTTTATCAGTCCATGGCCCGAGGACGCTCGAATGTGTGGTGTAGTCATAGATTGAACAAAAGTAGAGGAACGTGCAGACCCTGGGGCGGGAAACATCGAATACTAGCAGAAGTATAGACAATAGTGATAGGCAGTGTGTTATTACAGGGAATCTCAGTTTTTCTTTCCATTGTTGATTGCAAGCCATTGAGCACGAAGACCCATGAGAGAGGAAATGAAACTGAACATGATAATCTATCAGGTGAGCACAGTAAAAGAAACCACTGCCAAACTAACCCAGCAAAGCCAACAACCCCGTCATTGACATTGACGAGACCCAGGTTGGAAGCAGGTATCCAAATGTCGAAAAGGTCGATGATGAATTGGTGGCGTGTGTCCGCGCGCAGGCTATGGGGATCTTAGAGCTATTTGTGATATAGTAGTGATGATTTCAACGTACTTTTCAAGCGCGAGTTGCCTGACTTCTCTTTGAGCTTCATCGCTGAGATCCTTTTCTCCCCAGGTCTCGGAGTTACGCAATTTCTTTGCGTCGTGAGCGAGTCGTCCGGCCTGGAAAATGGTAATTGAAGTCACTATCCTAGCTGGGCGATAGGTCCCACCTTCAGCAGTCCATGCGTAATGCTGAATAAGATTCCAGCCAGCCAGAATCTGTTGGATGTCTTTGTGACCCTCTCAGCAGTGCCGGGCTTGAGAGCAATGAACTTTGCCGCGTTCGCCTGTCGAATTATTTCAGGAGTGGTAAAACCACCCGTGGATCACTTGTCACTTACCCACAGAGCTGTGTCATATGTGAGATACCCGAAGTAGGCAAGCTGCCGACCGATGCTAGTCACTTGTTCACCAACTTCACCCGATGATGAAGCAACGCGCAATGCGGCTTGGAGGTGCTCTACAGGTTTCCCAAGTCGCATGACTATACAAATGTCAAGTATGATCATGCGGCACAGATGAGCCTTACGTTTACGGACAATCCCTAGGTGACTCTTGAGAGCTGTCCATCGAGCAGCTTCGACCTTGTTACCCCGAGAGACGAGAAACCAGGCGAGAAACCGAGAGAAATACTGAACTGTGCGGTAGAGCTACCGGATAAAGTGCTCCGATAAGTATTCCGTTCCCAAAAACAATGAGGTTCAATACCTTATCCCGGCCGACATTGAACGATCCAAATTTCAAGGACTGAGACACATAAGGGTGGAGGATAACTTGTGATGCGACTGTAGCCATATCTGAAAAGTACAAATGACAGATTCCTGCAAGACGAGGGAGGTGCTTTAAATGCTACTTGAAGGCTTTGCTAGATGCGGGCCCTGGCGTAATTACCTTGCCGTTATCACGTGGAATCAAGTTTGCTACTTTCGTATACCCGATCACCGGTGTGACGGCGTCCTCATGCGCATGATTTCAGACTTCACAAGAGCAAGTACAAGACACGACAATGGAGCCATAACATGTCTCATTTCAAGTATGAGTCAAAGGTATGGACAAAGCCGTTTATTGAGCATCAGATCTATCATTATCTATGCCAGACGCGGCGATGACTCGATATCTGATTTATAGGCACACAGTAAATACGAACCGATAATCACACTGGAATAATGAAAGCGGCACCACGATGTCTAGCTGCCAGGCCTTGAAGATCACTACTGGAAAGGAGACACATTCTCAGGTGTGGCCCCCATCGAACTTCGGTGGGTTTCTTGCGGGTGATTTCGGACGGCAAAAGCCGCGCGTAACGTTTGCCTCGCGGGTTGACACAACCTTCTGCCTTGCCCTCCACTCGCTGTGCTTTCATCACTGCTAGAGACTGCTAGTCATGACCACGGGCACTTGGCTTCCCCGCCGGGTGAGTTCTGCGCGCTAGTTCTCACGTGACATACCATTCATCCTGTCATACTTCAAGCTCCTCCATGTGATTCCTCGTCAAAGGCAATTTTCATCATCCGTCATAGTAAGTTAGGTTAATGAGCTTGAAGTGAGAGGAAATAATGGTCGTGTTAGTCAAATCAAGCATTCCGCAGTGAGCGTGACACGTTCGGTGAGCTCCAGGTCCCTGCCGATCGCTATTGGGGTGCACAAACGCAACGGTATGGATCAGGTCTGAGGCGTGTGCTCTACTGAACATTTTTCGCAGGTCATTACAAAACTTTGATATTGGTGGCCCCTCGCAACGGTTGCCGCCTCCTCTGATCAAGGCTTTCGGCGTGTTGAAGAAGGCTGCAGCTATCGTCAATGTCAGCTATGGTATGGACCCGAAGGTTGGCGAAGCCATTCAGAAAGCTGCTGATGATGTGAGAAATCATGTCCTAGGCTTCGTATGTGTGCTTTCAGCTGATCTTTACTCCAGGTCATTTCTGGGAAGCTCATGGATCACTTCCCCTTGGTTGTCTTCCAAACTGGAAGTGGAACTCAGAGTAACATGAACGTAAACGAGGTTAGTATAACAAATACTTGATTAATTAGTGTTGTTACTCAGCGTGGTCAACAGGTAATATCGAATCGTGCGATAGAACTCCTTGGCGGTGAACTTGGGTCTAAGAAACCAGTCCATCCGAATGACCATGTTAACATGAGCCAGAGTAGTAATGACACGTGAGTTACTGGGTAGCTTATACTTGATTGCATGTATTTAACGAACATGTAGCTTCCCAACAGCTATGCATGTCGCTGCTGTGACTGAAATTAATCACTCGTTACTTCCAGCACTGACGCAGCTCAGGGATGCACTCAACGAAAAGGCTGAGCTTTTCAGCGGGATTATCAAAATCGGACGCACGCACTTGCAGGTATGAATAATCGGCCTTCGATGCGGATGTTATCTGATCACGATTAGGATGCCACACCTCTGACGCTTGGCCAAGAATTCAGTGGATATGTCCAGCAAATCGATAATGGCATTGCTCGTGTCCAAAATGTCATTCCTCGTTTGAGCCTTCTTGCTCAGGGCGGCACTGCGGTTGGCACAGTGAGTCCGTTAACATCCAGCGAAGGGTAGAGATCTCACGTGCCGTGCAGGGTCTGAATACCAAGAAGGGGTTCGACGTCAAAATTGCCGCCGAGATATCTACCATTACGGGCTTGAAGTTCCAGACCGCGCCTAACAAGGTAAGGCAATTTATGACGATCGTTTCGTCTGACTACTGACGAAGATCCGCAGTTCGAAGCTCTAGCCAGTCACGATGCCCTGGTTGAGACTCATGGTGCTCTGAATGTCATCGCGTGTTCCCTGATGAAGATCGCCAATGACATTAGGTTCCTTGGTTCTGGCCCTCGGTGTGGCTTCGGCGAACTGAGTCTCCCTGAAAATGAACCTGGCAGTAGTATCATGCCTGGCAAAGTTAATCCCACGCAGTGCGAGGCTGTGACAATGGTCGCCGCTCAAGTTATGGGTAACCAGACTGCTGTTAGCGTTGCTGGAGCCAGCGGACAGTTTGAGGTATTTGTATTTCATACACGGCGCATTTGTCATTCAAACCCGAATTAGCTCAATGTCTTCAAACCGGTCATGATCATGAACGTGCTACAGAGCATCCGCCTTCTTTCTGATGGTGAGGTCTCATAACTCAATGACTCGTTGTCAACCTGCTGATCTTTGTATGGTCAGCCTCACGGTCTTTTACCAATCATTGCATAGTTGGCATTGTGGCCAATGAAAAGCGTATCAACCACCTCTTGAACGAGAGTTTGATGCTTGCAACGATTTTGAACAGCCACCTTGGCTATGATAGTGCGTGCTAAATATAACTCCGCACATTTCCGGTCGAAGTTAATCGTACTTTGCAGACGTGGCCCAGTGCGCAAAGAAAGCGCACAAGGAAGGAACGACGCTGAAGGAGGCGACTATTGCGCTCGGATACCTGACACCCGAAGAGTTTGATGAGAAAGTGCGACCAGAATTGATGTTATACCCAGATGACATATAGTCACAAGATGGTATTGTTGCATGATATTTGTAACGTGGAGACCCCATGCCAGCCTCTTGTGAAACAGTATGGCACAGTTGGTAACCAACTCGTGTCAATTTAATCGATAAAGAATGCGTAGGTTACTGCGAGTGGTGTGAAGATCTGATAGAGAGAAGCTCGTCCGCCAAGAACAGCAAGGAAGGAACAGCGAATACAAAAAAGGCAAGAATGCTATATCCAACCGCAAACGAAATATACCACGTCAAATCAGTACAACTTCCCGTCACAGCACTCCCTCGTCTCTACTCGTAATTTGCACAGCAACAGTCTTCCTCGTTATCCACACCGAGCTCACACTTTTTAACCCGAAAATTCTTAGTTGGTGCTCATCACCGTCAACGTCGACCACAACACCACTTTATTTAGCTTCTGAAGAAATATTCGGGCATTAGGTTGACTGCCACAGCGCCCTTCTCTTTACATCTCCTGGTCCCACGAGGCGACCTGTCTTTACAACATTTAAGTCGGCTACTGCCTCATTATATCTTCCTCTCTTTGCATCTTACTTGTCACCGCTTTGGTTCTCTATGTCGCTTAGCCGAATTCTCAACGACGAACCACCCCGGCGAGAAAATCCGCTTCCTCACGTGGTGGTGGTCGATCCTTCGTTAGCAGACGTGTCACCTCTCTCCCGAGCCACAGTCATATCTCCTCATCCCCAAACTCTTCGTCGGAGTCTAACTCCTCTCGGAGAGCACCAACTTCCTCGTGGATATTCTTACCAGACACCCTCTTATCAGGGTGCCGGAGGTTGGGATCCATACTCGGGTGATTATGTTCAGGGAGAGATCTTTCCTCTTGGTCCAGGAGGCAACTA